>JAPYYS010000589.1:0-70649 GCA_030522525.1 Campopleginae sp. 14b | reverse complement strand
GAAAAAAGAGAGAAAAAGAAAACAATGTCCCCTTCGAGGAAGCAAATCAAAATGAGAGAGGTTCGGGAGGGAAAGAAAAAAAAAAAAAAAAAAAAAAAAAACAAAGAAAAAACAAGGAATTAAAAGTAACAGCATAAAAATAACGCCATTGTGATCTGGAGCCGTCGAAATTCAACAAATAAACAAAATAAAACGAATACGGAATACAATCGATCTGACGGGGGGATGAGAAGGGGCAATAAAAATAAAATGGACGGATCCTGTGTCGCCGGACACGTGGATCAAGCCGGATAATAGGGTACTAGCAAAAATCTCGCTCGATTCTACAGTGATAGAAACCCAATGGGCAAAACAAAAAAGAAAAGAGAGAGAAAAAGGATAAAGAAATAAAAATAACGTGACTGCGCGAGCGAAACTCCGAGTGAGCGGCAAACACATTTAAATAATTGCTTTTTGTCGACGGCATCCCGTCGCAGCATCCACTGCGCTCGTCGTGTTCCATCTCCTCCCTGACGAAGCCCAGCATCGAGCAAACGAGAGATCGCGAACGAAGTAAAAAAATGTACAAATTAAAAAGAGCACGAACAAACGAGCCAAGTGCGAGAAAAAAAATGTGCGAGTGAGGAAAAAAAACGCTTGGGTTATTGGAAATCAAAAGGAGTGTCTCCGCAAAACTAATCACGATATTACGAAATCACCCTCCGACCTCTCCAACCATCGCCCCATCCATGTCGTGAACAAATTCGCGCGGGACATATCCGCGGCTTGAAAATGTTACTGAAACGTTAGCCTCAGCTCCACCACCAATGAAATAACACCCAGCCAGCTCTCTCTCTCTCTCTCTCTCTCTACCCGATATATTCATCTCGCTTTCACCAATTTCCCGTAGAGAGACAAACTTTTTTCATACCCAACATATACGTGTGTATACATTAACCGGGATCAAGTTTTTTTCCAGTCGTGCCAGTGGGAAATTCATTTTCATATAAAACCAGACAGCTACAACGGCCAACCTCCTGGCTTTCCCAGTTTTTAGCTTATACGCCTTTTTCCTTCATTTTATATCATATTTTTTAACATCCTTGGCTCACTTTCCTTCCCTTTTTTTGCCTCGTGTTTCGTCGATTTTTAAGATTACAAAACTGTCTCATGTCCCCTGGACAAATTCAAACAGTTTATTCCTGTTTCGAGATTTTTCTTAACGCCTCAATTGCCCTCTATACGAGACAAAATTAAATGTTGAATTTATTTATTTTTCCATCAGCACTTCATGATTGAAATGA
This sequence comes from Campopleginae sp. 14b, assembly GCA_030522525.1. Classification (NCBI taxonomy): domain Eukaryota; kingdom Metazoa; phylum Arthropoda; class Insecta; order Hymenoptera; family Ichneumonidae; species Campopleginae sp. 14b. The sequence goes on along the minus strand of JAPYYS010000589.1, from coordinate 69,366 downwards.
AAATTAACCCTAGAACGGTTACTTTTTTTTTTACCTGTTCCAGTAACCTGGGGTCATAAATGACTCCAATTTTGAAAAATTCATATCTCCGGTAAAATTTAACGAACCTTAATCAACTTGGGCTCATTCTTTTCGTTTTTTAATGCTCGACCATGCGAGCCTGGCTCAACTTTGCCTGAATCCAAATAAAAGGAGCAAAACCGCGGTAAAAGGAAAAAAAAAAAAAAAAAAAAACAGGGAAGCGAAGGGAGAAAGGGCGCGGGATTCCGAGTAAATTTTGAAAAATTCATATCTCCGTTAAAATTTCACAAAAAGGGTTCAACTTGGGCTCATTATTTTCAGAGCCTAGGGCAATTTTTTTTGAATCCAAAAAAATAGACAAAAATGAGGTAAAACGATAACAAAACGGGAGAACGAAGGGCGTACGATTAAAAATCGTCCGGGGTCGTTTTTGACCCTAGATTACCGGTCCAGTGTTAAAAATAAAAATATGAATAATTTCTATGTCCGAAAAATCGTCCTTGGAAACGCAACGTGCCAGACAGAACGATTACCCTGACGCAATGAATCATGTTCATTTTCCGCAGCGCAATTCGATATTTAATTGGATAATAATGCAAAGCTTTTACGGAAATAATAACACGTCCTCGTTAACGGTATTTACAGAAAGAAAGAAATTTAATTGAATCGTTACAATCGCAATGTCATAATGGAGGAGCAATATAAAGTGAAATGTCGGATGTTTTAATTTCCGAATGATTGGAATCTCCTGGGTGAAGTTCATGAAGCGCAAGTTTAACGAGCGCATACAGATCACGCGCTGATTCTGTAGAGAATGTTTTATCACCCCGCCAAGCATGGAATCGAAAACACACAAGAGAAGAAAAAGACTTAAAGAGAAAAAAAACGAAAATGATTCGCGAATGTTCCAGATGGAAGATGCGCCAATATTTTTCAAGCGTAAATCATTGGATCGGAACACCTGCGATACTGTCACCCAGAATCGTTAAAGTTGCAAGGGCAAGCTCGTAAATATATTAGTTTAGTGAGTTTGTGAGGCAGCGTTCTCGGTTTCCTCTGGAGTCTCCTCAGCGAGCGCGCGAGCTTTGTATAAATCAACGTACCCGAAGCTCGACACACGCGGTTACACCCACGAAGAGGGCTCTTATCAAGTTTTTGCAAGTAACGAGGGTTACGTGTTACGACGACGTTCACAGCAAGTTGAGCCTTTAAAAAGTGCCTCACACGTTCGCGTTAAATAAGCATTGAGACAATCATGAGCGCACACTTTTATTAACGTCTCGATTTCTGATAAGGTCCCGCGGCATCTGGAACCGAATAAAAATATCAACGAGCACTCTGCAACTTTTTATCTACCCGCCATGTGCGCTTAAATTACCATCATGCTTTTTATCGTGGCCTTCGAAAAAAATGAGATTGCGAGAGAAAAAAAAATAAAATCCAGGCACTGGAATGTCATTCCGATGTCATAATTGCACACTTTGAATTAACCGCGTTAATTAATCGCATGAAACGCGACTCTGAGTATAACAGATTTAGCCTTAACCTCATTGGATCAATAGCAATTCAATAATAACCGAATGTAGGCTACGATGTCACCGAACCAGAATGAATAGAAGCCGCACATCCATTGGATTTGTATTTTATTAAAATGGGTCGACTACTCTGGCAATTTGCAATCTAAACCGGCGACAACGAAAGGGCTTCGTTGCTCCGTTCTATTCGAATCAGAACAAAGGGTTAATTTTAGCATTCATATGGTCTATCACAGTTTCATTCCCTCGGAAGTTATCTACGTTGTCCTTGATTAAAAAGTGTACGACATTCGTCGCGTTGACGACGAAAAAATCGTCCCACATTCGGATAATTAATTGAAGTGCATTCCTCGAGGCTTTAACGCAGTTCCACTCATTCCAGCGATGCATCGATTCCCCCTTCTGTAACTTTGTCTTTTCTTCCTTCCAGGTTTGATCACAACCAGCGGACGGAAGCTCGATCGGGAGAATCAGGCTGAACACGTACTCGAGGTGAGTGAATACTTCATAATTCTTATGCCTTGCGATATCTGGAAAAATTTCACTCTCGCGCAATATCATTGTGAAAACGCATTGTTTTTTTTAAAAAAGAAGTTGGCTACATACGACAATATGATAAGAATTTAATAAAATTTGCCAATAATATTATTTGGCATAAAATACGAAGACACAATTTTTTTCAATTTTTCGTCTACATAGTTGTCGAATAATTCGAGTTTACAAAATGCAAAAGATATTTTTATATATATATATATCTGAATCCTATGCTTATGCATGAAAACTGTAGTGGTAAATTACTCGAAAACTGTGCAGAAGAAAAATGTTAAAAAAATAGTATATTCGTATTTAATACTGAAGAGTGTGCTCACCAAATTTCTTCAAATTCTAATCATTTCGAATTTTCCTATGCTTTTTACACGACAACATTATTGTGCGAGCCACTATCTCGGAAACTTTAGAAAAACAACATTTTGCTCTCGCCTGGCGATCTTCCTGGAGCTTGTAATCGACCAGCCCTTTGAATGGACTCGTTGCAAGTTCTATACGAAATTTGACTAATTTCGCAGCAGGAGCATAAAGACCCAAGTGCAACATTGAGGTCTTCGAGCTAAATCAGCTGACGATGTGTACTCCGATCGTCGTATTCACATACAGACACGCTCTTAACACCTCATCAGTTTACACGAGTAGGGAATAGTAGTATTCAGAGTACATAACTATGTGGGATGCATTCCAATTGCATAGCTGATGGTTTCAATGTATCGCGTTCACGTACATACCCCGAGGTAAAGCCTCGACAAGCTCCAGGATGAAAGGGTTTTCGTCGTTCTTCCTCGAGCGAGATACAGTCGTAACCATCAGACGTAAGTATATACGAGGGATCCCACGTCGAATCGTTCTTTTCAAAGTTCAAACGAGAAACCACCGAGTTGTCAGGATTTTAATCCCAAGCGATGGATCCGAATTGTTTTAAAAAAATCGCTGAAAAGAAAAAAAAAGAAAACTGTGCCCTTTGATGAATTTTCTTCTTTCTTTTCCTAATTATTTCGGACGCAGTGGCCCAGGAAAAACTGCAAAGTTCGTCATAGAATTCTATACAGCGTAGTATCTCGCGCACATAAATTCTAGAGGCACTGCTCAAGAGCGTTTGAAGCGGATGAGTCGTAGCTGAAAGGTTACGATTGAGGATGTCAAATTCTAGCCGGAGCCAAAGAGGGTGGCTGTGATGTTGGAAGGAAGGGAAATTCCATCATTATATACAAGATAAATACGCAGAGCGAGGGCGTTAACACGAACGACGCAATTCTCCTACTTGTGCTCCGAGTACAAACGGCTGTACTTAATGAGGAAGCACACTTGCAACAACTGTGCAACTCGTCAAGGTATTATTTCCGGTTTGCCGCTTGTTCCGGGGCTTACGAAAATTCATTCAAAGGTGAATTTAGCCGGAAAAATCGTGACGGTATTCCCGCGGAAAGCGTAAATGTTCCATTTCTCAAATCTTCGACGAAATAATCAATTTTTCATCGTGTCTCGTGCGTTTTTAACGCGAAAAAAAAATTGCTCCACATTCTGTTTGGCGGGTGTGCGTTTTCTCGTTCGGGACATGAAATATTGGGCGTGGCTTTACGTGACCAGAGTGTATTGACGGAAACATAATTACATTCCTGGTTATAATCGAGTCCGAGGGTAAATACGAACATCACGAATATCACGGATGTACTCTACGTTTTGCTGTAAATAAAGTGCCACAGATGGGCAAATCGAATCGTTTTATAGTCCAACTAATAGATGTTCGCCTTCGCTTCTCATTTTTATTTTCTTTGTTTTTTCGCATGCTGCATCATTTTTCACTCGATCTTCAATGAATCACGCGCTGCAAACTGTTTAGACTCTTCTCGGTCACGAGGCGCACCGACGGTAATTATAAATCCGTATTATCTACGAGTTCAATTATCATAAACCAGCCGAGACCTCAGAAAGAGAGGTAATGAAGGATATATATCTTTCCACTAGAGTGCCCGATACCATCCTTCGACTCAACTTACAAACATCCACACAACACACTTCCACATATACTCACTCGCAATTCTCGGACCATCATTCTTACCGTTATACTACCATTACGGGCACTCTACTATGCACAACCTAAAGATTCTCCAGGTATATATATTTTACTCAGGTTTATATGCAGCTAGTCCTGACCTGAGGATCGTCCAGCTCACGTTATGATCGCGAGGTCAAGAGAAGAGACTTTGACGTAGAAAAAAAAAAAAAAAAATTGGTAAAAAAAATTAGTGGAGATTCTCGTAAAACGCTCGCTGACAGGAAATCAAATTTTGTCAAAAATCGTCGATATTTTGTTGAACACGGTGAACTAAATATTTTTTTGATAATTTCAAAAGTTTCGTCATTTTGGCAAGATATTTGATATCCAACGAAATTGTTAGAAATTTGAGTGATTTTTCAAAAAAACGTTTAGTCGAACGTATCGAACAAAATATCGATCTTTTCGAAAAAAATTTTTTTTTAGTCCAACGAGTCGCGGTGTTTTGGCGAAGAGAAAAAGTTGCAGGGATTGAAATCGGTCGGTTCGTTCGGGGGTTGAAAATATTTCATAACTCTCGAAGGATTCGTCAGACTTTTATAAATTTCGGTGATCTTCTCGTTGGTTGGTCTCGTTATCGTTATACGAGGAGGCCGGGAAAGAGTTGGTAGGAGAATTTCGCAGCCCGGACAAATTTGTACGTGCTAATTTAGTCGTGCGACAAGATTAAATTTTCAGCGAGTCCATGTAATTGGGTGGGTCGGTTTGCTTCGAAGTGAAAAGTTTCGCAACGTAGTCAATGGGGGCGAAAACCTCAGGGTTGCCGTAACTGTACGTCGTCGCATCAGCATTAGCTTGCTCATTCCATCTCCTCGGACAGTCTTGCTCTATTTGCTGTTAAAATGAGAAGGAAAATCGTATCGTCGTGGCGCTGAGATTGAAAAGTAAGATGAGGAGAGGAACGAGGCGGCGGAAAGGAGAAAGAGAAAAAGGTCTCGAGGGTATTCGAGTACTTCTCACAGGAACGGGTCAAAATAGATATGGCGGGCGAGAGGTAAAGGTGGAGAAAGTGCAGCTGTTGGTTTGTTGGCCGGGAACAGGGGCTGCTTGACAACAGGGATTTGCTCAGTAAATGGGACATAATATATATAGCAAACTTGGAACGCTGTCGGAAATTCAGGATACGCGCAAATACGTCGTCTCGGAAAGGTAGCATGTTGAAGAGGGTGGCTTTTACTCAACGGGACAAGCACACACCGCAACTTTTCCCGGAAGTACGTCACTCCTGGCCAAACTCCTGCTCTACCCAGCGTCCAATGCCCCAGGCGTTAATCCCAGCTTCGGCGAAGCTTCTCAGTGTCTCCGGAATACTCTACGAATTTTCTTCCAGAAACTGTAGCCTTCAACGAAAACTTGATTGAAACATGGTAAATAACGACCTACTTACCACTCCATCCGTTATTTTATATTTAACATTAACCTGCAGATTAAACACGTGGGTTCGCTTAACACTCGAGCAAAAATTCAACATCCGCGACCAGCTAAATTCTTCATTAAATATTTGCCAATCCTCTTATTCAATTATGACGTCTCTTATTTTGTCCAGACGCCAGGAAAAGCGTGTGAGGTCAAATATTGATACAACCGAAGATTAAGGAGGTTGGTCACACACGACAATATGATAAGAAATCAATAAAATTTGGTGATAATATTTTTTACCATCACATATGATGACACAATTTTTTCCAAATTTCTCGTCTGCATAGTTGTCGAGTAATTTGGCTTTACATAATGCAAAAAATATACCTATATATATGTGAGTTCTCATGTAAACTCTAGTGTTCAATTACTCGAAAACTATGTGGAAGAAAAATCTTGAAAAATTTGTATATTTAAATTCAATACCAAAGAGTTTGCTCGCGAAAATTCATCAAATTCTAATAATTTTGAATTTTCCTATGCTTTCCACATGGCAACATTGTTGTGTGTGGCCACTCTCCTTGAACTGTTTCATCCCCTACAAGGAGCAAAATTTCCCGCCGTGCAAAAGTTGGACCGAAAAAAATGAAGAAATTGCGATAAAAAAAAGAATTTATGACGCGAGAGCAATCGGATCGGGAGTGAATGACAGAAGTAGTGATACCGCTTATTCCCATTTGCCTCTTTACTCTATCAGGCGCGAACAGCACGAACATAAGTTTAGCTCTTTGCACTTAAATTGCTCGAGTACGCGCAAGGAGTGAGTTCTGCGTTTGTGCGCGAGTGTGCGGGGGAAGGTGGTAGTGCGCAAAGTAGCAACGCAGTGTCGTCGGTTTATTGGGAATAATGGAGAGCGAGCCCAGCGAAAATCCGTCGTGCTTATATAGCTGACTTACACTTGCACATACTTAGGTACGTGACAAAGGCACTCTCGCCGCATACGAAGACGAGAGTCTTGATCACAAAAGTTCGGCGCTCGTTGTACTGCTATCGAATGCGTCAGCTCTTCGAGACCGTCCAAGAGAGTTTCAAACGAATTTCACACCGACGATTCTTCTGCAGCTCGATCGAGAGTCTCGCTCGCCTGAAGAACTCACTTCCTTCTCGCTTTTCCTTTCTTGTTCGTATAAATATATTCCACAGCTTTTCTCTCCTTTCATCCACCTCTAGTCCTTGCCCTTTTTACTATCCTTTTTTTGTTCATCTCACCACGCTCTTCCTCTCTTTCTCCTGCGCCCATCGTTCTCCCGTTTTGTTACCGTTTTACCCATTTTTTTACTCATTTTTGTTTACGTCAAGCAAAATTGCTCGGGCTCTCGTGATCCTCCATCAAAAAATGAAAAAAAGAGCCCAAGGTGAACTCTTTTCGTCAAATTTTAGGGGAGATAAGAATTTTTAAAAATTGGGGCCATTTTGACCCCAGGTTACTAGGGTTGGTAAAAAAAAAAATAAGCCTTCCAGGGTTAAATCTCGCGCAGGGTCAAATTCTCTTTTGATCTCTGGTTTTTTTTTATTTTACCGCCTTTTTTACTATTTTTTCGACTCGAAGCAAAATTTTCTCACGCTCACGTGATCCTGCATGAAAAAACGAAAAGAATGAGCCCAGGTTCAACTTTTTTCGTTAAATTTTACCGGAGATATGGATTTTTTAAAATTGGGGTCATTTGGACCCCAGGTTACCGGAATGGGTAAAAAAAAAAAAGTCTACCGTTCTAGGGTTAAGGTTCGAGTATATAAATCGAAACTACTCTGCTGTGCAGGCGATCCGCTTTATTTTCATCTGTCCTTTCGTACATTTTGATCGTTTCATCGCTGCTATGGAATTAAAAACGTTACTACGGATGCTGCATTGCAGAAAATAAATATTTAAGTCGAGTATTTCTATACACTCTTCCTATTCTTATGCCCAGACTCCACGACGCTCGGTAATGACTTTTTTTCCTCATTTTTCCTCCAATCAAAAACGCCATTCTGCATACTGCCAAGTCTGCAACGCCATCGATTTACGATCCGATCAATTTCACTTTTTTTTTCTTTCTCGGCTCTACCTTGACGGGGATGAAGCTTTAACGATAACCCAAGAGTTCGGTATCTACTTTGGAATATTGAATTGCTCGCGATCTAAAGCATGCCAATGAAGCCAGTGATAACGCTAGCGACCATTCCTTCGAGAGCATCTTCAACCTATAATCATCTACTACATACAAAAGAAATCCTCTATATATTTTTTGAGACAAGTGTTTAAAAAGAAATCGGATCAGAGTGCACGCGATATTGAGGCTGCACCAGCACAATAGTGTTTCTTCGCCAAGGACAACCTCTCCAAATGAGGTTATTTCTTTAATTTTTTTTTTAGTGCCAATCAGGCGTCATCGGATCTGCGTCATGAGAGATTTCGGTGGCTCCATGTGCGGGGGTGGTGCCTCAATGACTTTATATTCGCAGCACGACATTTCTTCTTTATTTTCTCCAACAAACTAGTCGTGAATCAGCTGCATTGTTTGTCGACGATTTTCGAAAGGAATTTGTGTCCAGAAATTTTTTTTTTCGTCGCAGTTTCGACACGAAAATTCGAATAAACTTTCAAGTCCATGAAAAAAAAAGCGATCCCGCGTGTTTGCATTTCGCAGGCGTCAGGAACATTTTCGACGATTTTCCAAAAGCATTTGTGTCCAAAAAAATTTTTTTCGTCGCAGTTTTGACACGAAAATTCGAATAAACTTTCAAGTTCATGAAATAAAAAAGCGATCGCGCGTCTTGGCATTTCGCAGGCATCAGGAACATTGTTGACGATTTCCGTAAGGAATTTGTGTCCAGAAATTTTTTTTTCGTCGCAGTTTTGACCCAGAAATTCGAATAAAATTTCAAGTCCATGAAAAAAAAAACTGGCGCGTCTTGGCATTTCGCAGACGTCAGGAACATATTCTTCGCAAGAGCAGAGACCTTTCTCAGCAGGGATTTTAAAGACGTGTTATTCGTACGCGTTATACGCATGTTGTACATAAATATTTCAATCGCAAAAGCAAAAGCCTCGGCAATCCTCCTGTTGGATCAAAGTGTGCGTACAAATGGGCACCTTACTCGCGATAAACACATGGTTTCGCAACACACCCTAAGAAACGTATGTAAGAAAGCTGCTGCTTGTCTCAAACAGTTGTTTTATAATATGCCTCTCTAGTCTTCCTGTGCGCGTTGCTGTTTACGCACCGATAATATCACCGAGAAACTATATTACCATTATATTCACCACAGGAGATTATATTACTCGGTGCTCATCTTTCTTCTTACGTAAACGACGTGCAAAAGCGAGAAGGAAAGCGAGAGCGACAGCCAGACAAAGTGAAATGGATGGAACGGATGCAGCAACTTTGCTGTATGCAAATCTTCATTGTTTCGGGCTAAACAGAGCGTCCCGATCGCGTTACAACCACAAAAAACTACTTACCAAATAATGCAACGTTCTCTCCGTACAATCTGCTCGCAATAACAAAAGCTCAAAGGGACAGGATATTCCAGTGACACAAAAAAATAAATTCACAGTAATATTTATATCGCGATCCATCTCGCTGGATTTACTCTGGTCCCGAGAGCAAAAGAATAGTCAGAGGTGATTGCGATGCTCTCAATGAGGATCTGGCTCTCTGAGTAGCAATGTCACTAGGAATGAGCTTCCCCGCACTAACCGAGCAATGGAAAATCCCACGTTTCCCCTCGATTTTCCTCACGGAATTTTATTAAATCTACTCGAATCTCCAAAAAAAAATATTCCGCATATGCAAAATCAAAAATATGAATATAAACGTCGACGCTCGCTAAAAAAAAAACGAAAAAGATACTTCACTCACATAAACCTGCAGTAGTCGCTGCCTAATTTGCGCTTATCCAATCGCCGTCACTGTATTTTTAAAAATAGTCACAAGTTATCAACGTCATATGAATTGGCATTGGTGCTCATGACATTCAACGATATTTCTGTATCATCACAATCCAAAAAATGCACATTTCTCCCCCGAAATTGAAAATCATGCTCCGTCGATATTTTTGGGTATGAAATGTTGAACGAATTGCATGAAAAATCAAATTTTACTCAGCAATTAATTTTTGGAATAATCTAATTTGAAAATTGAAGCTAAAAGATTGCGGAGCTCTCATTATGAATCTCCACAAAATTACAGAGTGAGAAATTTTCAAGAATTCGGCTCTCGAGCGATTTCGAGACTCGAAAAATCGATGACGTCATTTTTGGAGCGAAAATTGTCAAATTTTCGAAAAAGCAGGAAAGTCTATCGCGTTCCAGTTGCGCGTGAACAAGACTGTATCCTCGTCTATTTTCTCCGCTAGAGATCGTGCATGTGTTGGTGAAGAACTGGCTCACGTTCAGGACCATCGTTGTATACACAAATCCACACACACACACACACACATGAGGCAGTTTAGGACTTGGAACCTCACTGTATTTTTTACAACTAGCCGCGCTTTTGGACCGACCATATCTTCCGGTAACGAGCCCTGAATGCTTGGCTCTCGCGTGTGTATGGAAATGAGGGATGGTGGCGAGAATTATCTCGCCAGACTGCCAACCAGACGCGAGGCTTTTACTATGTGTATATTCGTATCGGAAAAAAAAATTCTTCTTGTACGTATATTTTGTGTACATGTGAATGCTAATATGAGACAGTCAACGTAACAATTTCGTGGTAAAACCTCAACCTTAGAACCGCCCAACCACGTCGAGAACGAGCCCAATTTATTCGTCAACCACTTTTTCTTTTTTTTTTCGTTCTCGCGAGTTCATTAGCTCTCTGAGAGTTTTCTTGATCAAATATTCGTTGAATCCAACTTTACCATACATCGTTCTCTTCGTTATGAAAAAACGAAGAGAAAAGTTAATTATTCATTCTCATTATCGCATCCTCAGGATATTTTGTGGTAGAGAAAAGATTGAGGTCGATCTCAAACTCTTTAAAGAGCCACGTTCGGTAAAATACGAATTGCGGCTACGATAATTTATTGATTGGAACTTTTAGACATTGTCGATATTCAAATGATGCGAGGAACCTTCGATTCCTCTCTGTAAAGATGATCTCTCGATTTTATTGCGCTACTTAAGAAAATCGACGGCTTAACAATGTTTACACACGAATTATAGTTTTTCGATGTAGAAATTATGACAAACGATGTAAGTGGCGAAAAAAACGACCGAGGCCACGACGGCCACGTTGAGGAGGTTGGCTATATACGACAATATGATAAGAATTTAATGAAATTTTGCGATAATATTCTTTCGCATCAAACACGATAACACAAATTTTTTTCTATTTTTCGTCTGCATAGTTGGCGAATAATTTGAGTTTACAATATGCAAAAAATATGCACATATTTATCTGAGTCCTGCATGTAAACTCTAGTGTTTAATTACTCGAAAACTTTGTAGAAGAAAATTCTTAAAAAATTTGAATATTTATATTTAATACTTAAAAGTATACTCACGAAAGTTCATGAAATTCTAATAATTTCGAATTTTTCTATGCTTTTAACACGGCAACATTGTTGTGTGTAGCCACGCTCTTTAAACTCAGAATTTTTGTGTTGCCACCTGCTGGTGACATCGCCACAAAGTCCTGCATAAATATAAACGCGATTTTTTGTAATTTCGTCGGATTCTGTTGTCACCTGAACGTTTACATATTTCAGGTCGATTAGTTACGTGAATAAAATCCAGTTGCAAAAGGTATTTTGCCTGCAGTCCCTCGCCGCAAGCATTAATAACCGGCGAAGCTTCTCACTCTCTCGCTTCCTAGCTTCTCGCTGTACACCTCGAGAAAGAAGAATTTTTCTATTCTCGTATATTACACACCTCGCCCGTATGTAATATATGCTTTTCACGAGAATTTCTCGCAAATTTCTTGGCCATTCGAGGCGCAAACGGACCAGCGGTTGGAAAAATATCGAGCTTAGTCAGCGTCTTCGCGAATTGCTGGAGAAATATAACTCGCAAGTCTGATGGTTTCGGGCGAGGGAATAAGGCTGCAGCGGGCTTGTGCATTCGGGCTTATTATTGCACTTGCGTGATATCTACCATCGTTTATTTCCGTCATGCTCGTTGAAAATGAAAAATAAATTAATTAAAAACCGCCGCAGGGCGAAAAATAATTGAAAAAATTGCTTCCCTGGCAGTGACGATTTTTTTTTCTGATTCTGCGCGGATTAAGCTTTTCATTAAACGATCTCTCATCGACTCAAGTCGGTACCAGCACTTCGGAACCTGAAGCACTCGGCAGTTTCGATTTCCTTACCCCCTTCCGGCGACAACGTAAATCTATTACATTGCCCGATGACAAAAAGTTTGTCAGTGTAAATAAGAGCCTGGGAAATTTGTCGAAAGTTGATTGTAAGAAAAAAAATCGTGGAGCTTTTTTTTCGTGCAAATTTGCAGGATAAAAAGTTGGGAAAGTTTCGAGACCTCGCGGCGTAACGATCATTATTATAAGTACTGGTTATGATATTTTATTTTGCCTCCGTATTTTGCCGCGTAAACTACCAAACTTTTGTATCGTCAATTTAAATGGGAGTCTTCTATCACTCGCTTCTCTTATTCTCTTGCTTTGTCCTCCTTTTCTGTCGTTGACATAGAAGTATATTATCCCAAGTTGAGAAAAAAAGTTTTCCATCTTGGACCGCCTGCATGGAAAGTCTGTGAGGTGGATAAAACTGGAATGAAAATAATGACGAGGCTACGGCCCGGAGAGGCGAGCTTTTTCTATTCATCTAAAAAGTTGTCTCGAGTCTGCTCCGCAGCTCGATCGATATTTAATCGAAATTCTGAGCGCATTTTTCTCAAATTATTCTCGCAATTCCTCGGCTTTTCCTTCGCTCCGTTGGCTCCACTATCGCGTGCACTTTTTTCAATGCTTTGTTACGAAATCGTTGGAGCATCGTTCGCTCGTTATTTAGCGATGATTCTTTCTGCTTGGTCTGCGAGAAATCCCGACGCAGAGTGGACAAGAATCGTTGCGGCGCAGATCGAAACTGAAAAATCTTTTGTCACGTGACCCGCACCGATTTTCTTGTCTTTCCGACTGCAATTTCTCGAATACAAACTCACAAATCACCGACGTACGAAAAGGAGGAAAAAAACGTCGACCAGGCGGCCTCCCAGCTAATCTTTCGGATCACCCTTCGCTTCAAAGTTTATTCTATCGAGCACTATTCGTCTCTTTTGAGCTGCACATCAAATAAAAATAACAAGGGCGTAACTTACGTAGTCTTTGCTACTCCCAGTCCTCCCGTCTGCTTTTTTAACTTCCGTAGAATGCTCACGATGCATTTGACCCTACCGGCAACGTTCACTATTCGAACGTTTATCAGAGAGGGATATAACGTTTATCTATAAAACCGAGAGCTCCAACGACCATACGCTTAACCTCACCATAAGCGTTTTCCAATCGCTAGCCGGCGGGCAACTGCTCTCCCCGTAGTAAGAGAAGATCGAACGCTCTTTTCGCCCTGTATTTTCCTCCAATAACAAAAATCTACATACCAATGACAACCGCTTTATCTACACGCTTGAGCTCTCGAGAAAAGAAGGCTTTTCGTTAAGATCACCAAACATCCAAGGATGTAAGGGACTTTGCACGTTGCTTGTACATCTGATTGCTCACAAAATCCAGCTTTTACTTATTCCAGCAGCAGAATCAATTTTTAAAGTATTTTTTTATTTATTCTGCCGTGTCGCTATTTTTATTAATAATTATGAGAAAATGGGAATTTGAGTTTCATTAAGATTAATGATTCTTTGAAGAATTACGACCGAGTACAATGACAATTGGCAGTTTTGGATAATTAACAATTGTGATTAATCAATTTTCAGAGATAAAAGCTTTTTTGCTCTCTCCTAGACGAAGCTATGTCACGGTGAAATTTTTTTTTTCCAGATTTCAATGTCAATGTGCTTGAAATGTCCCGTAACATCGAAAAACCACATCTCGAAAAAATATCCGGATGTGTGGGTGTGTATGTTATGGCACTGTAGAATTCAAACGTTCGTAACTCGAGAACGGTTTGAGCTACAGGGCTCCCGTTTTGCACAGATTTTGACCCATACAAGCTTTTCCTTCTCTCATAATTTTGTTGGAATTGCTGAAAAAAAAACAAATCTTACAGAATTTTGAATTTTTCAAAAAAAGGGTATCGACGCTCTAGTTTTCGAAAATTTTCAGATTTTTGCTATTTTTTTTATTTATTAATAGAGTATCATAATAGAAAAGTTGGTATTGAATTTGGACAAGATCGGTCGAACGGTTTAAATTTTGTGATGTTTCGAATTTTACGAAAATGTGAGATTTTTGAAAAATTGACCAACCGCATTAATTTCTGCGGATTTTATAAAATGTTGCTTTTTTTTTAGCGATTTTCTGACATTTTCAGACATTTCGACGAAATACGGACTAACGAGTATTCATTTTTTTAAAATAGCGTGTCATAATATTTTGAATATTCGTCAGACATGGCCGTATGCACGTGTATACGTGAATCGAGGGAGGAACGAGAGCTGGTAGAGAAAACTGTTGCTAAACAATGATCGTAGAGAAGAGCGACGTTGAGCCGATTGTGTTTCGGCGAGATCTTTCACGCTGTTCGATTCGATAACGGAGTTTTTTCTCTTGGGGAATAGTGCGGGGCAATCGATGAGTTCTGGGATCTGGTTGGCTTGTCGAGAAGAGTTAACCAGACTGGAGGAGAAAAGGAGGATGATTTTGAAAGGATGAAATTCCGTGGTTGTGTAAAACGGAAAGAGAAGAAGCGCCGGGAGGGCTGGACAGTTGAAGAATCGAATGCCATAATCGATATCGTGTACAGAAATATTTTCATACAGTTTTTTTGCGTCGACAAATCGACGAGGCAGGTGCGGATGTTGGGTGCTCGGCAATATTTCAAAGAACGAAAGCCAGAGATATTTTTTGTCGAATTGTGGAGAAGAGAGCTGGAGATTGGAGGAAATTATAACCTTTGGAGTTGGATTCTACATCTGAATGTATGGCAGAAGTCTGAACAGACGTGGAATCGATCTACTTGGATCGATTATTCGCGAGCTCGAAGAATTTCGCAGGTGCTTGCTTCCTGGCACTTATTTCTCGTGCGTTATCTATCGAGCAGAAAGACACATGGTTCTCGTGATTCCCCACATACGACGAAATCTGTCGAGCCCTTCTGCTTGCCAGAAAGACGATCCCTAAACTCTTCTCCCTGTTTTCCTCCAGGGAATTATATGGCTGCAGAGCCAGAGGTCTGCTGGATACCACGAAGAGACTCAAGGCTCCACGAGTCGTAGCTCTATATGCAGAGGCTCGGAGCTCAATCGTCGAAGCCTCAAGATAAATGCCAGTAGCGTGTGTAGGCTGAGGTCCGAGCAAATTTTAGCTGTCCCGGATGATTCTCTCACCATAAAAGATCCATAATAGTGTGTTTGCCAAGAGTCTTTATATCGCCCTCGGCAAAGGCCGAAGAATATTCTGGCAGAAGAGATAATAGCGCGTATTCTCCAAGGCTAAAATATAAAAAGAGAAACAAAAAAAGGTTCTGTTCGGCTTCTCCGAGTGGTCGCAACGAGTATAGTCATTTATAAACCTTCCGAGACTCCGAAATCATCGTTACCTTTCGTTTAATATGTATTTGCCTGTACCAAGAGTTACACCGGTTAATAAATCCTATATTTCCAACTGGAACGCAATTTTATGTATTTAAAGCCTTACGGTTTGTACTGCAAACTATTTCCACGATCATTCGAGTGAGTTATATAAACCCAGCGTCGAAACTCCCAAACCAGCGGTTTAATCACTGCGAGGAGACCGGTAAACACTCCGTTAGTCCAAACTATCTATATATTCGTTGGTATACACGCTTATATACATATAAACCTATGAGTAGTGCGACGTACGGTACACACTCACGCGAGTAAAAGTTTAAGCTTGCCTCGTACTGTTTCAAGCACCGCGCATCACTTTCCTACCCTCGCCAAACTTTCCTCTCACTGCTCACCCATACGGATCTCCACGACCAAGACTAATAGCGTTTCCACATTGAGTTTTCGCTAAAAATTCAGCCTCGCTTATGTGCACGCTATTCGTATATGTCTCTATATATATACGTGGATTCCGGTACGTGTGTTTGCATCCCCATCACCGAGAAATACCGCAGTGAAGAGGGTTAACCTAACTGGACCGTTTACAGCCAAGATCTTCCCGTCGAAAACGAACTTTGGCTAACCCTAATTCAGTCCACGTGTTAGACATGCACCATGGAGAATGTAACGAGTGCTTTATCGTTCCCCTTTATACTTTCTCCTTCAACCTTTCCTCCCCAAGACATTGAATTATACGACAAACTCTGTCTGTTCGAAAAAATATTGATCCTCGCATCTGGGGAGTGTAATACGAAATCTCGAGGAGAAAAAAAATCTTTATTGGAGCGTCAATGGAATTTCGAGGCTTTTATGCACCTCCGAGGGTCGCGGGAACTTTTGAGCCTGAAGATTGCATCGACGCAATGCCACGAAAAGAAGAAAAAAAAAAAACGATTCGTCACGTTTTTTATCGATTTTTTGTTTTACGAAACATTTTTGTTTTTTTTTTTTTTCTTTCATCTCGTGGCATTGCGTCGATACAAACTTCAGGCTCATCGGAACTTTTGACTATGCCAAAACTCGATACCGACGGCTCCGGAAAGTTAAAAAAAAAAACGATCGAAAATAATTGACTCCGGTGTGTTCCGTGATGATTAAATAACCCGGCGTTTTCGGTTCTGCATTCCAGGTCACAATAAGGGATGATGGAAGGCCTCCTTTATCATCGACGACTCGCGTGGTCGTTCAGGTCGAAGACATCAACGATCACGGTCCAGAGTTTGAGCAGAAATTTTATACGGCGAGAATCCCTGCCTCGGTGGAGTCCGAGAAGCCTCTGTTCCAGGTAAACTTCGTCGAATATTTAAAAATACAAAAACCAGAAAAATGATAATAATTATTGAATAAAAAAGTTTGTGTCGCTTTTCCGGAATCACACCCTCGTCCAATACGTAGCATATAGACTGGCTCGATTTGTATAATATCGATATGGTATGACGAATTGTACAGCAACAAAAACCCACGGACCTCTGGGCCTGCCCCACGCTCTTTTGCTAGTCCGATAAATTGATAAGTTGCTCTCGTTTCCCTCGTGGATTAATCGAGTATGCCAATTTATTTATTTATATTTTCCAATTCCATTATGAATTACGTTTCCCTCGAGAAGCACAGCCTCGAGGAACAAAATTCAGAATTCTCATCAGACCCGATGTATATATGCACGTGGTCGTCCCTCAATTATGCGGCACATTCATTCGTGCACGTAGGCTTATTTTCCCTGCGATATAAATATTCTTCCGAGCTCTACCTGCACCTGAAGCCAGCACCGTTTGAATAAAGCGCCAGAAAAAAAAAAAAAATACACACACACACACAGACATTCGACGAAGTTGCGAAAATTTCGTAGCGATTGTTTTCTCCATAACTTTATTCAAATCGTGTTGATTCCTCATTAGCATAAATAATCAACAAACCCAAAAAGACTCACACATTTTCGACTGTCATACCCAAACCTAATCGGTCGTTTACGGGATGTGCACTGGTAAATATCACATTGAGCACATGTGAAGATTCCTCATGACCGAGATGCACAAATTCACCCCATACACCTTATGTTATAATTATCGTCATTATAGGTGGTTATTGTTATTTTATTATAAGTTTATCGGTAGTTTATTATTTTAACGACAACTTGTACATTATGGGAAGATTTCTACGGGTTCGATGGATCGTCGCATAAATAATGCATCGAATAATTCGCGATCGGCGTCGAAGAAAAAATCCGGACGAAGTTTGTTTTTTTGCTGGTTTTTTTTTCGTTTTTTTTTTGTTTTTTTTTTTTTTGTGACGAATCCACGCGAAAGTCGACGACGCGGTCAAGGAGGAAACGGAGAAGCATTGATATCAATTAAATCGATCGAAAAACAGCCACACCAACATAAACACTTTGAAGAGTTGATGAGTATGGGGTGGAAAAGCCATTCGAAGAAATCAATTGGTTAATTATTTTCTCATTTGAGGGAAAGGCTTAAAAAAAAGCTCTAATCTCGTTCTCGACAGAAATCGAGGAACCGCTCGCGGGCTTACGACCTCTCGATCGATACCTTACTCGAGAATGGAACTTGGGAGACATTTAGCCCCGACAGCGTTTCAGGAGACCGTAGCTTCAGGGTAAGGAATCTCGGCACGTCAATTAAAGAAAAAAACAATGAAATAAACAATCGAATGATGAAAAAAAAAGCAATAAAGTTTGGAATATCTTGCGCAAACGTTAAGCAACAATAATTCTCATTATAATCGCATAACAATAATTAATCCTTCATTAATCAATGAAATCATTGATTAATTCATTAATCAATAATCCGACGCATACGAATTAATCTCTGGGCCGGGTAGATTTACGTTTTACTCGGGATTTTATGGCTTTGACCATGTTCTTGGATATCCTATATGTATTTATTCAGTCTGTACGATGTCAAACGCTTTCTATCAAATTATATACATATATATATATTTTGTACGTGGAATGTTTATACATATATTCATATTTACTATTCATGCATTCATTATTATATTCGTCATTTATAAGTTAATGCGAAATCCAACGTTACGTGTATCTCTGGTAATGCCCGTTGGGGAAAATCCATGCATTTATAATCAGCTCGTTCAATCTCTGTATTTCCTCGCTACAAGCATCGCGCTCCTTCACATGGATATATTCACCACTAATAATTTCACCGATTTACCCATCACAACGTTATCTCTAGTATATCCTTGTTCCTGTTTCAATTACCCCGCGTTATATTCTCGCCCCCTTTCCTTTTCCTCCTCCTCCTCCTCCTCCTCCTCCTCCTCCTCCCTCCCTCCCCTTCCCTCTACCTTTCCTTTATTAATTGCTCACGCGTATCTGCCTATATATATATATATATATACTGTATGTGCAACCCTTTTATTACTGAATGTTACGTGTTACAGTCAGCATACATCCATAGATATTTATACATTCCGCGAATATACATTTTTGCTGCGCATCGGCGAGTCGAAACTTTAAGGATCTTCCTATTTGTTGGAACTTGGCTTGTTCCAATGATTTTGAAGCTTGCATCGTTGGAATGCAATGAAATTCTCTTTTTTCTGCAGCTGAAACCATTATTATTATTCAATATTTGATCTAGACAATAAAATGATCCTCGATGGCGATCCAAAAACTCAATCGACACGAAAAATTGCTAAGAATTTCGAAATTCAATAAATAATTAATAGAAAATGTATTTTTCGTTGAATCTGAACGTTGCAAACTTTAGAATCATCTTGATCCATTACGCGAGCAGACAATCGATTTCCACAAAAATCGCCAAATAATGTGACCGGAAATGGAGAACATTTTTTTTTCTTCGTCTTTTGGATCGTTGGCTCGCAGAAAAAAACATCGAGCTCCGTTCTCGTGTTCTGTTTCTCGTAACTTTCACTCCAATACCGAAGAATCCCATTGAGAAAAGGGTCCGGTTTATTTTATCGAGACTTTTGCTAAGTACCGCGAGCTTGACGTTTCTTTTATTCAAGAAATCGAACCGTTCGACGAGTCTTTTATTTTCTTAGATCGGGAAAATGCTGCTATTTAGTTGTCATGGATCTTTGAAGGTACCGATTGTTCAGTAGAAATATTGAAAAGCCGATTTTAACGGAACGTACACTGCATCCTATCCATGAATGTGAAGCATGAGAGAATGTGAATGGCGACGATATTTGCTGGTCGCAAAAAGCTGCCATAAATGAAAGAAAAGGTTACTTTTAAGTTACAGCATTAAATGTATGTCTATATATTCTTACAACTGGTATTATCGTGTTCAATAAATAAGGGAGAAAAGAGAGACCGAGAGAGAGGAAAGAGTAAGATTTGAGAGTGGAGAGAAAGAGAGTCTAAGGTTGGAACGTGAATGCACGTAATAATAACGTATACTCGCGTTCCTGAGATTCCGAACAATTGGTCGAGAAGTTTGAGTCTAGCAATATTCGGTAATACCAGCTCGTGCGGTGAAAATACTGCGCGGATTTCAATCTCGATGATTCAATGCTCTCTAAAAGTCGAGGAAGATTGTAAAGCGAATTGGCTCGTTTCATACACCAGCCAAAAACTATTGGACGAGTATTTTCTTCTGTTTTCGAACGAATAAAGTTTCCTCTTGTTTCTTTTGATTCGCCCAACGTGGTTGGTCATTGTCTCTGTCTCTCGTGACAAAATCACGTCCTGATACGTTGTTTTTTTATAATTACGCGATTAAACATGATTTTCGTGAGGTGGAAGTGAATAAAAAAAAAATGGAGAGAGAAAAGAGTAACGAACGTAATATGTGTAACGAATAGAAAATAGTGAATCTGTTTGGGCCTCAGGCTGCGGGCTACTAACGTTGAGATTATCCTTGTTGTTTAATTTCCATTACCAATTGCTCCAAAGTTGCAGTAGTGCGAGAGAAAAAAGCAGTAAAAAATGGGGTATCGGGGTTGTCGTTAATTTTATTAGATTTTAAAATTTCCTGAGTATTTTATAATTTTTTAAATGAATCCGTGATTGATGGAGGATTTTCATTGATGGCAGGTGTTGGCGAGTGACAAGGATGTTGGTGAGAACGGAAAAATCCAATACAGCATTAAGGGTGGACGAGGGAAAGGGAAATTCAAGATTCATCCGACAACCGGTATGGTTTACTCTCAGCGTGGATTCGAGGCTGGCCAAGAATACGAAATGATGGTAAGAATTGATAACGCGAACCATGCCCATTAATTAATGCCCTCCGATGCATTTACATTATTTTTATTTAACCAAAAACTTCCACCTTCACCGTAAGTTAAACTGAAATGAAGTCTCGCTCTCGCCGACTGTTCGGCTCCTGTTGACGCGTCGCTTCTGTCCCTTACAGATCAAAGCAGCCGATAATGGCGAACCACAAAGAAGTCATCAGACTCGAGTTTCCGTTCAGGTTGTCGAGGCTCCAAAGGAGTCGGAGAATCCACCGGTATTTCGCATAAACAATCAAACCGCGGAAGTCACTGAAAGCGACGAAATTGGCTTTCTCGTTGCACTTGCTCAAGCCACCGACAAGGACGGTGACGCGCTCTGGTACGACATTGTCGGTACGTAAACGTTTCTTCAATCTTTCTTCGATTATGGCGTCAAAAAAACTGCAAACATTTCTTTAAAATGTTGTATTTTGACAACTGCGATGCTTAGGTGAATATTTCTGCATGGGGTCAATTTGACCCAAGTGTGTACTTGACCTGACCAATTGAAAAAAAAATGATTTTCTTCATGTCCTTTCGATAACTGGTAAAATTTCTTCAAGTGAATGTTTTTTTCTGTTTCATTTTTTTCCGCAAATGCTTCATCAGACGGAGACAAGCGTGACGAGTTTTTCATCGGCCGTGACAACGGTAACGTGCTATTAGCAAAAAAGCTCGATTGGGAGACACAGAATTTTTACAATTTGACGATTTCGGTGAGCGACGGGAGCCACGAGTCGCGAACGCAGTTGCTCGTAAGTGTGATCGACATAAATGATCACAGGCCAAAATTTAGCGAATCGACATATCGCGTGGATATATCGGAGAATGTGGAAAAAGGCGAAACTGTGCTCCAACTTCATGCGAGCGATGAGGACGAGGATAAAAAAGTTTTTTACAGTTTGCACGCGGCACAGTCGCAAGAATCGCTGAGAATATTTCACGTCGATTCAGTGACTGGGACGATAACGCTCAACGACTATTTGGACCGGGAAACCATCGAGGAACATGTGCTTACTGTTATGGTTCGCGACCAAGGCACACCTGCTAAACGCAATTACGCTCGAGTAATCGTCACCGTTCACGATCATAACGATCATTCTCCTGAGTTTATCAGCGAAATTATACAAGGCAAAGTTTACGAGACTTCTCCGATCGGCACCGCGATCGTTCAAGTTTATGCGATCGATCGAGATCGCGGAGAAAACGCGAGGATCACGTATACCATTATTTCCGGTAACGTTGGCAACGTCTTCACCATCGATACCGATCTCGGATTCATCCGAGTCGCTCGGGAACTCGATATCGGATCAACATCCGAATACATTTTACTTGTCAAAGCCACTGACCATGGCAGCCCACCGCTGTCAAATACTATACCCGTTCACGTCATGATCACCATGGCAGACAACGCGCCACCTCGTTTCGTCGAGCGCGAAATGGCCGCCGAAATTTACGAGAACCAACAAATCGGCGCTTACGTCAAACACGTCGAAGCCCGGAGCACATCTTCCTTGCAGTTCGAGCTTGGACGAGGCAACAAGGATGACGCTTTCTTCATTAATCCAAGCACCGGAGTAATCGTCACGAAAAATCCTCTGGATTATGAAAAAATCAAATTTTACAATCTCAGCGTTTCCGCCACCAACATGGCCGGCTCTACCGCCTATTGTAACGTCATCGTTCACGTGCTTGACCGAAACGACAACCCTCCGAGATTCTTGCAGGCTCTGTACAGCGGCGAAATCAGCGAAGGCGTCAACATCGGATCGTTCGTGTTGACCAACGCGAGCACCCCGCTCGTCATCAAAGCCGAAGATCCCGACTCTGAGCTAAACGCTCTTTTGCATTACGACATCGTCGAGGACCTCCCGAGAAAGTTTTTCCAAATTGATTCCAGCACCGGAGCCATCAAGACTGTTATGAATCTCGACCATGAGACTGTCCCAACTTTTGTATTTCACGTTAAAGTCTCTGACCTTGGCAAACCCAAATTGTCATCAGAAACGACTGCCAAAGTTGTCATCACCGTCACTGACGTCAATGATTGCCCACCCAAATTTTTACGCAACGATTACAACACGACCCTCTTACTTCCGACCTACAAAAACGTCGCGGTCATTCGCGTCAATGCCATCGACCCTGACACCACCGAAGGCACGCCCTTGCGCTACGACATCATCGACGGAAACAAGGCTGGCACTTTTGGTATCGATGCTCAAACCGGTTTCATCACCGTGCAAAATCCCGAGAAAATGAAGAAACATTACCTCATCCATGTTCGGGTTTCTGATGGAAAATACTCGAGCGTCGCTCAAGTCAACGTCAACGTCGAAAAATCCGAAAATTCTGGCCTCGTTTTCCAAGAAACTGTTTACGAGGGCACCATCATGGAAAACTCGACGAGAATCACCACCGTCGCTGTCGTTAACGTCCTCGGCACTGCCCTCAACGAACACATCGTCTTCCGGATTCTCAACCCCACTGACATGTTTCTCATCGGACCAACCTCCGGCGCTATTCGCACTACTGGCAAACGATTCGATCGCGAATTATCAGACAATTACGAACTTATCGTTGAAGCCAAAAGCCAAATCAACGACAGGGACAAACCTCGCGTCGCTCATGTCATCGTCAATGTCACTATTCTTGACATTAATGACAATTGCCCTATGTTCGTTAATCTTCCATACTACGCGGTCGTTTCCATCGAAGCACAAAAGGGCGATGTCATTTCTAAGGTAATAATTTTTTTTATATACTTTTGTTTTTTTTTTTCGAATTGATATTCACCCTGGGACTGTAATCTGGAGTCAAAAAGAGCCCTGACGAATTTGAATCCTGCTCAGTTCGTTCTCCCGCTTTGTTATCGTTTTACCGTATTTTTAGCGAATTTTTTGACTTCAAGCAAAATTGCCCCGGGCTCGCGTGATCCTGCATTAAAAAACGAAAAGAATGAGCCCAAGAAGAACCCTTTTCGCTAAATTTTTCCCGAAGATATGAATTTTCCAACATTGGGGTCATTTTGACCCTCGGTCGACGGGATAGGTGAAAAAAAAGCTAGCCTTCTGGGGGCAATTTTAATGTCAATCGTGAAGCGTTTGTGCTGATGGAAAAATATATAAATTTTTTTTTCAATCAATTTTTTTTCGTGTGGAGGACAATTGAGGAGTTATTAAAAATTTCGAAACAAGAATAAAATATTCAAATGTGTCCGACGGAGGTGAGACAGTTTTGTAATCTTAAAAATCGACGTAGCACGAATATTCTGGTACCAGAAAATAAGTTGTGGGGTTAATCAACGATCGATTTTCCAATAAGATGTCCAGAAACGATTTTCACGAATTTTTGTCAATTCCCCAAGTACCGAAATATTTATAAATTGAAAAATAGAGCCGGGAATATACGAGGCAAAAATACTGAATCGTAACACGGCTCTGGCCTAGTCTCTTTCCCTTGAGAAAAAAAAATAAAGCGTTCAAGCGAAATTCATCGAAGGTTCATGTTTTTCTTTTTTTTTATCGTTTGAGCTGGCAAAAAACTTTGCTAACCCTGTGTCTTTGTTGGTCGACGGAAAAAATAGGTCCACGCTATTGATATGGACAGCGGGGATAACGGTGAAGTGAGATACGAGCTGAAAAAAGGTCACGGTGAATTATTCAAGGTCTGCAGAAAAACTGGGGAAATATCGCTCAAGCAAAATCTCGAGGGACACAATCGTGAATATCAGTTGACGATCGCAGCGTACGACGGTGGTGAGAGATGGATCGATTAATTCCAAGACACTGGCGAATTCGCATGATAGAGAAAAATTATTTTCCCATCGAAATATCGTCGATTTTAATTAAAAGGATTCTTTTCATTTACAGGGCAAACACCATGCTCCATCGAGGTGCCTGTCAACGTAAAAGTAATCGATCGATCGATGCCTGTATTCGACAAACAATTCTACACGGACAGCGTTCTCGAGAGCATCGAAGTTCATTCGCCCCTCAGCCTCTCGATACAAGCACAATCGCCACTTGGTCGGAAACTCATTTACAGCATCACCAAGGGCAACGACTTCGAAGAATTTGCCCTGGACTTCAACACCGGTGGGCAACATTTTATTCTCCATATTTCGTATTTTAATATCCAACGATAACCGCAGACGTAAACAACAAAGAAAACTAGACACATTAATGCGAAAATCTGCTGTTCTGAGGCAGTTGAATTCCATCGATACAGACATTTGTCCGGAAACTGTAAATACCTCAAAGTCACGCAATCTTATTATCCAGATTAATCAAAGATAAAAAATCTGGTGTCAAAACTTTCTCCTTTTTTCGTAGGATCTATTGTAACGCGTGACCAAAAGAATTTTCTGTCCGAAATCCAAAGCCCATCGCTCTTCATTTTCTCAAAACTCCAAGGAAATCCGTTAAATTATTCGGAATCCGTTTTCGTGCATCGAATCGAATTGAAAATATCGGTTTTCGATAAATTTCCGATTTTTGTCGGTAAAAATATAATTGCGAAATGCGTGAATCGATGATTTTGAAAATTCGATTTTTTTTCGAGGCAGAAATCGTTGAAAATTTATTACAACGTTAAGGATCAAAAAAGAAAATTGAATGCCGTTGCTGG
This sequence comes from Campopleginae sp. 14b, assembly GCA_030522525.1. NCBI lineage: Eukaryota > Metazoa > Arthropoda > Insecta > Hymenoptera > Ichneumonidae > Campopleginae sp. 14b. The sequence continues at coordinate 44,258 of JAPYYS010000589.1, read as the reverse complement.
GCCGTGGATAACGATGAAATTCTTGCTCGAAGTAGAGGACAAACTTTTTGCATAATTTGGAGAAAAAAAAAACGAGATTTTTCTAACCAACACAAAAGCGACATGGAAAAATATAAAACGAGATGTTAAATGGCCCGAAATAGCCTGTAAAATTTGTTCCCCACCACGATCCTCCAATAATGCTTGTTTGGAAAGATTAGAAATTAAAGTTTTATTGTATCTCCCTGTTTCGCAGCCCCCGACAATAACAATGGTCCTTGTGAGTATAAAAACAAACAAACAAAATTTTAGAATCAAAGAAATTAGATATATTGGCCTGCTGTGTCGCTGTTTTATTACATCAATAGCTATCTCGCATTGCTGTGTATGCACGACATCAAGCACACGAACGAAACACCAAAAAAAAACAAAAGGGGGAAAGACCGAAGCACGAAAGATTTTTCGATTGATATTTTTTTGTGTGTTTTTTTCCTCATTTTTCTATTTTTTCTCTGCTCCTTCAATTATCGTGACTTTTGTTTTCTTCATTTGTGAAAAAACACAATGCTCGTTCTTGCCTCGGTTTTCGATCGATTGGTCTTACTCAATCGTGTACATTTTTTATTTCAAATCCTTTAACGACCAACAAACTCATGATTTTTTTTTTTTTTCCACATTATTGCCAACATGGAACTCAGCGTAGTGTACATATGCTTCGCGATACAAACTCTCATTTTATTTCCTTTTTTTCTTCCAATATTTTTATGTGTATTTTTGTTCATTTATTTTTTGGGCAAAACAATTTCATCCGCGCAAAAGCACGCTCAGCATGTGATCCCTACTCACGTAGACATAATTCTCTCTGTAACTAACGAATCAAAGTGGCCTTTGGACAATTGTCGATGTCATCACCTTCAAAAAACGAGAAACTTCATCGCGTTTCACTCATCAAGTCGGCTTTGTCATGAAATTTCGTTAACCTGATTTTCAATCGCGAATTATCGTTAGGACTGAACGAAAAAGTCGATGGAAACAAAAAAAAAGTAGAATCGAAGGTTTTTTTCTGTTTCACCCCCAAGTTTTCTTTCTATTTCAATTTTTAATCATATTTGAAAAGCTAAATTGCATATTTTTACGATTTTCAATTTTTAATACCATTTTCTGAGTTGTCATAATTTTTGAGTATCGTTATTGCAATCAACTAGTCGATGAAAACAGAAAAAAAGAATCGGAAGTTTTTTCCTATTGGAGATTGAATATTCGCGATCACCCTCAATTTTTCTTTTCATTTGCATTTCGAAAAATGTTCGAAAAGTTGATTTGCATTTTTCGACAGTTTTTAATCTCGAAAACCATTTTCTGAGTTGTACTAATTTTGAATGATCATAATTGCAATTATAAAGGTTGCTATCGGAATGCCCAATGATGACTTCGATGTTGTCTCTGTTTGGGTATATTATTCCGACGGATGCAACTCCAAATTAACCAAATTCCCATAGCCATAGTTCCTCTTTTTTGAAAACATTTCCCAAACGTAAAATGTTCACTCAGATCGAATTGCTCTGTAAATTCTTCTGTCGAAGCATCGAGCGTGGCATAAAGTTGAAAATAGTATCGAAGAACGAATGATTGTTTATTTATAACTATTTGGTTTAATCCTCAGTGCATGAAATTCTAATGTATTCCTGACCCAATTGAAATTTCGGGCATTCATAAAAAGCATCGATCACAATCACTCATTCGCGAGTTTCTCGCAGTTTTAGTGGTTCATTTTTTTAAATTATTTTTTTAATAGACACTTACATTTTTATCACACGACTGCATTCATTAGTGTCTCTTGGTATCGACGAATCCGATTATCGACAATGGATCATTGGCTGAAAGAAAATTGTACATAAATGTTCGTGGAACGTCAATCGACATAAATTTCATTTGCTCAAAAAAAAAAAAAAAAACACGAAAAATTGGATTCGTCGTTACCACAGCTGGATAGTGCTTTGGGTCTACAATATTCTCTTCAATAAATTAGGTGTAATCTATGTGGTGGATGAACTGGATTATGAGCAAAAGAAGCAGTACGAATTGACTGTGAGAGCCACGGACAGCGTGTCAGGTGTATACGCCGAAGTTCTCGTCAGTATTCTCGTCCTCGATGTCAACGATTGCCCACCTGAATTCACTCAAGATTCTTACAACATATCAGTCTCGGAAGCTGCTTCCTTCGGGACCTCCATACTCAAAGTCGGCTCAAGGGACAACGACACTGGTTGGTTCACATTTTTTATTCCATTTTCGTTCTTCTCTCAATTTTCAACCTTTCACAATAATTGTCAGTCATTTTTTTCTCAAATGACTCATGCTATGAAATGAGCAAATACAATTTCACTCGCAGTTTTTAACGACTCCTTGCTTGCGTAGTATTGTTATATTCAAATCATCAAGAAATTTTTTTTAAATAATAAATTTACTGAATTGAATTAATTAAATAAATCAAATAAATTGAATAAAAAATTTATCAATTAAATAAATAGTTGAAATAAAATATAAAAATGATTTCACAATATATAAATTGTTAAATAAATCAAATAAATTATCTATTAATTAAATAAATTATTCATTAATTGGATAAATAATTTATCAATCGAATGAATAATTCAATTTTAATGGAAAATTAGTTTGTTGATCATTTAATTAAATTATCCCCGGTAAGCACGATGACGATGAATTTTCACAATTTGTGGAATCATTAATTTCAGAAATGGCTACTGAAAAAAAAAGGAAAAAAATAACGAAAAAGTCTGTCACTTTTGGAGTGAAAAAATGTTAACCCATGGGTGTGCGTTTTAAAATTGCAGGAATAAATCAGCAGGTGCGATACGCGATTCAGAACGATACAGAAAACAGCAACGAGTTGTTCCACATAGATCCGGAGGAAGGGATGATATTTTTGAAGCGTTCATTGGACCACGAATCCCACGATTCTCATCACTTTACAGTGATCGCAATGGACCGTGGTGTGCCGAGTTTATCGAGTACAGCTCACGTTTGGGTGAGCGTCGTCGATATGAACGACAATCCTCCGAAATTCGAGCAGCCTTCGTACACGTGCTTTTTGTCGGAGCACGCAGAACGTGGACAATTTGTGACGGTAGTTTCGGCGAGTGACCCTGATTACGTCGACGAAAAGTTGACCTATACCATCGTCGGTGGTAACGAACAACAAACCTACAATATCGATCCAAACACCGGCATCATTTCCTTGATAAACATGCAAAATTTTGGAGAACAAAAACTTCGACTTTTAAACGTTTCGGTGACGGATGGAGTTTACACGAGTTTCACGAGGGTCAAGATTGAGATATTGCCAGCCAACAGGCACAATCCAAAGTTCGCAAATCCACTGGTCGAAGTGACCGTGATAGAAAATCAATTGCCCGGTCGTCTGGTGACGAGTGTCCTGGCCACTGACGAAGATTTCGGAGACTACGGGACCATCATTTACTCCATACCGTCGAGCCTCATCCGCGAGACTTTCGACATCAATCGAATCACCGGAGAAATAGTAACGAAGAAAAAACTCGATCGAGAAGCCCAAAAACTGTACGAAATTCCTGTCATGGCTACCGACGGTGGTGGACGATCCGGATTCGTCATTGTTCGCGTCAAAGTCGGCGATGAAAATGACAACTCCCCTGTTTTCATCATCCGCGAGTACAAAGCATCCATCCATAGCAATTTCTCCATCAACACTCCCTTCATGAAAGTCAAAGCTCACGATAACGACGAGGACGAAGCTGCTAGAATTGAATACTCCATCTTCGAACTTCAAAACTCCGAAACCAATAATCTCTTCGCCATAAATCCTTCCACGGGCACTTTGTTCCTCGCCAAAAGTGCTGTTCCATGGGGTAAATACGATGACCCAAACTTTTCTCAATTTTTCGTCTACATAGTGGTCAAATAATTTAAGTCTACAATTTACGGAGATTTATTTTATACGAATCGCCCACATCGTTGTCATTTTCTATTGCAATTTTTTTTTTTGCAAGTTTTTTTTAAATTTTCTTCACGTAGTTGTCGAATAATTTGAGTTTACAATAAGCAAAAGATAAACCTACATATATCTGAATCCTATGCGTATGCATGTAAACTCTAGTGTTCAATTACTGGAAAACTCGATAGAAAAAAATTCTTGAAAAATTTGTGTATTTATATTTAATACTGAAGAGTACCCTCACCCCAATTTCATTAAATTCTAATAATTTCGAATCATCCTATGCTTTCAAAATGGTTACGTTGTTGTGTGTAGCCACCCTCGTTAAACACGACTCTGGAAAAATCCACAAAGGCGAGTTCGTTGAGAGGAAAAATGAGGCGTGCCTCGTGGAGGCATTAGTGAAAGAAAAAAAAAAATTCTCGTAAGCACACCCTTAATCTAACGAATTGATCGTGTTCCAGAAAACCAACTGTTCGAATTCTTTATCCGAGCGACGGACAAAGGTTTGAAGGCCCATCACGCGGACGTGCCGATAAGTATTTACATAATGTCGCCGCAGGACAGACCGCCGCAGTTCGAGCGAAAGGAAGTCAAGTTTTTCATGCGAGAGGCATCGCCGGTTGGGAATCCGATAACAAGAGTGAAGACGGTGACGAACACGACGGTGACTTACAGGATAGTATCGGGTGACGAGGATAATCCAACATTCGCGATCGATCCCAGCGGCCACATAACCTTGGCACGACCTTTGGATCGCGAAGCAAAAAGTAATCACTTGATAGCCGTGCTCGCCGAAACGGATTCGAGTCCACCGTTGACCGCGTTGGCGGAGATTTCTCTGCAAGTTCTCGACGAGAACGACCATCCCCCGAAGTTCGAGAGCAACCCTTACTTTATAAACTTGGCAGAGAACGTGGAGGAAGGAACTTCGATCCTGAAGGTCATTGCCCATGACGAGGACCTCGGGAGCAACGGCGAAGTCCGTTACTCGTTCGGCGCAGACATCGGCGAGCTGGCGAACGTTTTCACGGTCGATGCTTACACGGGCTGGGTGTCGACGTTGATCCAGCTCGACAAAGAAAAACAGTCAGAGTACAAGTTCCAGATCGTCGCGACGGACAACGGCAACCCAAAGCATTTTGCACGGACCGCCTTGCACGTTAAGCTCAAAGATTACAATGACAACGCTCCATCCTTCGTGGAAGATCATTATATCGCGAAAGTGAACGAGGACGCTCTGCCAGGAACGGTCGTCGTTAAACTGGAGACGATCGATCGCGACACAGACCTCAATACCCCCGTAGAATTCTACATAACTTCCGGTGACCCAAGGTCACAGTTCCAAGTGCGAGCTACGGGCGAGGTCTACGTCGCCAAGGCCCTGGATCGCGAGACAACCAATCGTTACGAATTGAACGTCGTCGGGACCGACGGAAAATACGTTTTCGACACAAAAGTTAGCGTCGAGATTCTCGACGTCAACGACAATCCGCCGTACTGTTTGCGCTACAGATACCGCGAGATTCTCTCCGAAGGCTCCCATCCCGGCACGTACGTCTTGACGGTCCTGGCAACGGATTACGACGACGAGCCCAACGCCAAACTGCGTTTTTACCTCACCGGCGACAACAACGACAAATTTTCGCTCGACAAAGACTCCGGAGTGCTGAAAACCGTCGGACAGTTGGATCGCGAAACTCAAGCCAAATACTCGCTCACTGCCCACGTCCAGGACCGCGACAAACCGGTCTGGGAATGTTCCTCCCAGCTGGAAGTTCTCATTTCCGATCTCAACGACAACGCTCCCAAGTTTACTATGAATTCTTACAGTTCGACCCTCCCGGAGGACGTGGAAGTTGGCACGCTGGTAACCAAAGTCCACGCGACCGACGACGACATCGGAATCAACCGGAAAGTCCGATACGAATTCATCGACTCGGCAGACGGTCATTTCTTCATCGCTCCCGACAGCGGAATCGTGACCTTGGGCAAGCCTTTGGATCGCGAGACAAAAGCGATGTACAACGTAACGATCCAGGCTATAGATCAAGGCACTCCACAGCTGGCGAGCGTCGCAGTCCTCATTGTCAACGTTCAAGACATAAACGACAACCCACCAGAGTTTACATCTAAATTCTACTTCGCCCGTGTCCCTGAGATCGACGCGGTTGGCACGGAGGTCGCGCGAGTTTTGGCCACTTCCAAGGACACCGGAGTCAATGCGGACGTTTATTATTCCATCGTCGGAGGCAACGAGCACAAAAAGTTCCAGATCGACACGGACACCGGAGTGATAAAGATTTCTGAGCAGCTCGACTACGAACGGGCCAGAGATTACTTCCTGACGATCCAAGCGGTCGACGGAGGCATCCCGCCGTTGAGCAACCACGCGACGGTCAACATAACCGTCACCGATTGCAACGACAACGCTCCAATCTTTAGCGAAGTGTCTTATCGCGCGGCGATCAGGGAAGACGCAAAAATCGGTGAACGAGTGGCTCAACTTTTCGCCAATGATTTGGACAGCAATGAAAACGGCGTGGTGACTTATCACATCGAGCGTGGCGACAGACTCAAGCAATTTTCTATTGACGAGAAAACCGGAATAATCTCGTTGGCGACGGCTCTGGATCGCGAGACCATTTCGAGCTACATTCTCGAGGTCCACGCTCGAGACACCGGCCAACCGATGCTCCAGAGCTTCGTGATGGTTGACATAGAGATTTTGGACGCCAACGACAATCCTCCGATGTTTTCTCAGCCGAATTACACCGCGGTCGTCCAAGAGGACAAACCGCCTGGTCATACGATCTTGAAATTCGTTGTCAACGACGCGGACGTTGTGCCGAACGCTGAACCGTATACTTTCGATTTCCGGTCCGGAAACGAGAACGATGCCTTCCGGTTAGAGCAGGATGGCTCGCTGCGTACAGCCACAAAGTTCAACAGCAGAGTCCGCGACAAATACGTTCTCCATATCCGAGTATTTGACAACGGAAGTCCTCCGCTCTATTCCGACGCTTGGGTCGTCGTCAAGGTCATCGAGGAGTCTCAATATCCACCGGTTATCACGCCTCTGGAAGTTGTTGTGAATTCCTACCTGGACGAATATCCCGGAGGCATAATTGGCCGGGTGCACGCTAGCGATCGCGATCAATACGACACTTTGCGTTACTCTCTCGTTCCATCGATGCCACATCCGAATATCGATCTCTTCCAAATCGATCCGAGCGACGGGACTCTCGTGGCATTGCCGAGACTCGACGTTGGCGAGTATCGCATCAACGTCAGCGTGACGGACGGCAAATTCCCTTCGTACGCGACTGTCAAGGTCAACGTCGACCTGATAACCGAGAAAATGTTGGCCAACGCAGTTATCGTGCGTTTCCGGGAAGTCAGCCCCGACGATTTCATCCTGAGCCATCGCAAAGGCTTCGTCAGAACTCTTCGGAACGCCATGAACTGCAGGCTCAAGGACATCGTCATAATAAGCGTCCAAGCGTCGACCGACGACTCAGTGAATCTCATTAAATCCCGAGCGACTCGTCAAGCGGTAAACAACGATCTTGACCTTTTGTTTGCCGTGAGAAAAACTGCGCCCTCGATCGGGCCGACGGGCTTTTACTCCTCGGAAAGCATCCGCGAAGCCCTCAACCAACACGCCGAAGAACTTGAGGAATCGACCAAGCTCGTCGTCGAAGAAATCGGTCGATTTCTATGCAACAAAGGCTATTGCGTTTATGGCGATTGTCTCGATCGCATCGTCCTCGATCAGGCGATAATATCGCCGATAGCAACGGACACGATGAGCTTTGTCTCGCCTCGACATCGTCACAAAATCGAATGCACTTGCAAGGAAGGATACGCCGGAAATCACTGCGAGATCGTGGTCAACGAGTGCGCGACGGATCCTTGTCCACAGTTCAAGGTCTGCGTGCCAGATTCTTCGGTGCAGGGCTACACGTGTCAATGTCCTGAGGGATTTGCGGGTCAAGTGTGTGACATTGACATATCAAAGTGTCACGACGAGTCTTGCTACATTCCTCGCAACCCAATTTCCTTCAGTGGCAAAAGTTACGCGCGCTACAAAATCGACAAGAGTAAATTACGTCAGACGATCGAGGATCGTTTGAGTCTTTCGTTGCGTTTGCGGACGGTCCAGCCGACGGGGAATCTGATGTATGCGTCAGGAAAAATCGACTACAATATCTTGGAGATCGTCAACGGGGTCGCGCAGTACAAATTTGACCTTGGCAGTGGCGAAGGCCTTGTCCGAGTGAGCAGCGTTTATGTTAGCGATGGCCAGTGGCACGAGATCCAGTTGGAACGCGAGAGCAACAGTGCCAGGTTGACTGTCGATGGGAAACACGTGGCTCATGGCTCTGCGCCCGGAAGCAACGACATCCTGAACCTGCAGACGGACGACCTTTACCTCGGAGCGGAAGTCCGGCCGCATCCGACGATTCTTGGCTTCGAGGATGTGCAGCGGGGTTTCTACGGATGTATGGATGACGTCAGAATAGCAAGAGTCTCCGTGCCGCTCCACATGAGTGGTGCGAGCAGCGTCGCAGTTTTGAAGCTCTTCGCAAACGTCGCGTTCAGTTGCGACACCGCGACGATTCTCGTTCCTCCAGGAATCTGCGGCTCGCAACCTTGCCAGAACGGCGGCACCTGCCGGGAGAGCAACGACGAGACTTACGAGTGTCAATGTCACGGTCGATTCAACGGGATCACTTGCGAGATCGACAGCGACCCTTGTGCCTCGTCTCCTTGTCTCTACGGTGGTCGATGCAAAGTCGTGCCCGGCGGAGGCGATTTTGTCTGCGAATGCATCGGCACCGGGCTCACCGGTAAACGTTGCGAGTTTGGACGTTATTGCGCTCCAAACCCTTGCATCCACGGGGGCATTTGCGAGGAAGGCAACAACGGCCCGATCTGCAAATGCCAAGGATTTACCGGGGATCGCTGCGAGCTTGACGTCAACGAATGCGAGACGAATCCCTGCATCAACGGCGGCACTTGCGTCAACGAACTCGGCAGCTATCGATGCAATTGCCCGCCCAATATGACCGGAACCAACTGCGGAAATCCGGTCTACTCGACCCCCATAATCTCCGACCCTTTCAACATCACGTGGGAACATCTCATGTGGATCGGCATCGCTCTCGTCGCCAACGTCTTCCTCATCATCCTTTTTCTCTGCTACAGAAAAATTCGCCTTAAACGTACACGCGCTCGTGCCAACAACATCAACAACGAAACTAGAAAACAAATCGTTCTCAACTCGGCGAGACCACACGAACACGAATTCAAACGAAGCTCCAAATTAAGCAACCTCGAAGTCATACAGGTAAATCATTAGACTTTGGCTATTTGCACCAAGTGTTCCTAATCGCTGACATTTTTCGTTTTAGCGTTCTCTGTTTTTTTTATTATTATTATTTTTTTTCATTCTTTATTTGGAGCATGAAAATTTGGTCAGTTTTTCGTTTTATTTTCAATTAATCTCGTTGTCATTCCTGATTTTGCTGACGACCCGCCGATCCTCCACTCTTAAAGCCGAGACTCTCAACCACGTCGAATATTTAGTGGGACAATAAAAAGAAAATAGGGGGAAAAAATAAGTTTGAAAAACTGAACCGGAATCCTCGGATTGGATTTTGTCCTCCGGCTTTTTTTCCTACCCCAATGAGATTATCAGAGTGTTGTGTGATTTTAATTGCAGAGAGAACCTCCCCAATGTCCTCCCCGACCCGCTTCCTATACACCGAGCTCGAACAACGAGCCTGCTAATTATGGAACCGCCGCGGCTGTAGCGCTCAACAATCTCGACACTCTTCGAAGTTACGGCAGCGCTGGAGACGAGCTTGAAAATTTTCCGCCTGATTATCTCAGAAATCTGAATCGCAGTACCCCAGTCCCGACTGGAACGTTGACTATCGGTAATCCGGTCGGCGGTAACGCCACAGGAAGCGATACGGACAGCCTTCACAAACCCTTGTGGCAGGAGCAAATGCATCTCGCCTCCTTTATCACGGACACTGCCAAAATAAAAAACGGTAAGTTTTACTTCCGCGATCCAAGAGAAACGAAATATCCAGCAGGGAGAGAAGCAGAATTTTCGATTTAAAACTTTCTCCGACGAAGTGGAAACGAGGCCAAAGAAAATGGACGAATCCTGACATTTAAAAAACACTTTTGCATTTTTTAATTCGGCGCAAGCTTGACCAAGCTTTTTTCTATTATTTTCATTAAGTTTTCCATTTTTTGCCTTGCCGCATGCCTCGGCGGATCTCGTTGCCTCTTAACATAGCCACGTTTTTTTAATTTTTAATAATATTTTTTATTTATTTTATTTAATCGCGATTATCGATACATTTGCATTTTATCCCGCCGTTCAATGTTCCATAGAAATTTATTTTTTCATGTATATTCGTCTTGCCTTTTGAATTACATTTTTAAAAGTGCCGCCATTTTTGCATCGAGCACGAAATGTTAGAAAATCCTTGAAATATTAATTAACAACTTGCTGTGTCTCCTCCATGTGTGCACTAACAGACCTGAAACGAGCGAGTCCAGTGGTACCAGAGCTGACCACTGGAGGACTTCTATTAAACTCTACCCGGCGGAATCCTCACGGAGGTGGGACCTCCGTTGCCTCCTTATCGTCTATCGAGGATGATCCTCGCATCGTCGGTGGTAAGTCGATGGACGAGCCTTCGTCTCTCACTCTCGCTTTCCTTTCTTTTTTTTTTATTTTTCTTTCAGGCTCGCTTTTTGCCTTTGCCCTAAAATTCCTCCACTAGGGAGTGTGTTATTTCAATCATCCTTCTCTGCAGCTAACAGCAAGTCCGAGAAAAGCTTCTCTCGTTACGAGAAAAATAAGAAAAAAGTTCGTGAAAAATTGTCGTAAATTTATTTTTCACAATTTTTCTTTTTAATTAAGTTTACTTGAGTTTTTTCTTTTTTGGTTTTTTTGTTTTTTTTTTTTATTCTCTCCATATGGGAAGGAATCTGTGGAGGGAGAATATGTGAAAAAATAAGTGTTTGCTTAAAAGTAACGAAGGACGTTGTACTCGGCAGCCAAAAAAATGGAGAAAAGAATTTCTAACGCATGTGCTTTTTTGTAAAATTGACCGTTCGTTGTCTGCAATGCTTTTAGGGTATCACTGGGACTGTTCAGACTGGGTCAGACCAAGTCAGAACCCTCTTCCTAACATCACGGAAGTTCCTGGCAGCGAGGTTCCGGACTCATCGAGCTTCCACAGCAACGAGAGTAACGAGTCCAACACTCATCAGTTACCAACGTGTCAGTAATCCCTCCAATTTTTGCCGTTTATATTTTTTCACATTTTTTGTAGACGCTGGTTACACACAACAATGTTGCCACGTTGAAAGTATAGAAAATTTCGAAATGATTAGAATTTTATGAAATTTGGTGAACATACTCTTTAGTATTAAATATAAATCTACGAATTTTTCAAGATTTTTCTTCTACAGAGTTTCCGAGTTTTTGAACACTAGAGATCACACGCATAAGCATAGGAAAAAAACTGTGTTATCGTATTGGATGCTAAAGAATATTCTCACCAAATTCTATAAAAATAAAAATTTCGATAAAAAAATCTAAAAAAATAATTTAATTCATATCGAATTTAATTCAAAAAGAAAAAGTTTCATAAAAAACGTTTACAAATAAAAATTCCAAATAAAATTCTATTCAGTCATTTATTTCTATTCAAAATCGACACCAAATACTATATAAATATAAAGTTGTATGGAAAAATTGGATAAAAATTTGTGTCATCGTATTTGATGCTAAAGAATATTCTCACTAAATTCTGTCGTATGTAGCCAACCTCGTTAATTGCCTTGAGAATCTGGAATAGTAAAAATGGCATTGGATCGTTCGTGGTAATTTCGTCGCTGATTTAAACGTTTATTTGGATTTATTTACAGTGCACGGTCCAATGGATCCAACGCGTGACATCGAGACCCTAAACGAGGACCAAGAGTCCGAGTACGTAGGGGACTCAGAGTGCGGAACTGAGTTTTCGGAGCATTATCATTGTTCGGAGACTCAGAGGTTAAATCCATTGGACAGCGGTGGCGAGGGGGAATACAAATACAAAGATTCCAACAGTTATCTGAGACATCCAAATTCTTATCTTCCACATTACAACATCCACACGGACACAGAGAACGAGATGAATCCATTAAATGGTCGACTGAGTACTTTGCAGTCGGACGAAGAGGAAGAAGAGGATGAGGAGGAAGAAGAAGAAGAGGACGACGTAGTGCCTTACGGTTTTCCAAGCACCCGACGCAACCGCTGTCACAAGGGTGACGATATCGACGACATTGGTTCGGTAATAACGACCCTTGAAGAGAGAAATTCGTTGTTGGGCGGTGGGACTAGCAACAGCGACTTATCGACCAATTTATGTGAGATCGATGATTCCGAGTACGAGATTAACGAGCAAAAGAGCAACGGACGTATGTGGCTGTCCGGTAACAGCATAACACAAACTTCGGTGTGACAAAGTCTGGTACATTGAGAATTACCAAATAGAACGACGAAAAACTGAAAAAAAAAGGAAAAAACAAAAAATACGTCGTTGGAAAATTTTCAAACTGCCGGTCGTACTCGTTATATCGAAAAACAAAAAAAATACCGAAAAAGTGACATAGATCCAGAGATTGGACTCGCGTCGGTAATTGAAATTTGTAAATATATTTTTAATCCTTTATAGATAGGGGCAGTCTGAAGTGGCAGGCAGCTATTTAACGAGAGACTGACTTTGTAAGATGCGAGCTAACGCGAGCTGTTGTGTTCGAATTCGTCGGAGAAATACCGAGCGAATTCGAGCCCAACGATTCCAATCGCCCTATGCTTAATGCATTTCCGTGAGCTACGGAAATACTCGACGAAACGCAGAACAAACCGACAACAAAAACAAACACACACACACACACACACACATCTCCTATCGCAGTTGACGAAAATCTATGGGGGATACTGGATCGTACTTAATCCGGAGAATTCTCACGAGCCACCAATTTCCCGAAAAAATTCTCGAAAAAACTGACAAATTCCATTTTCATGCGAAAAACTAAACGGTCTCGTGAAAATTTCGAAAGATTACGGTGAGAGTGAGAAATTATATTTTTCGTTCGTTACGTAAAAACGACAAATGGACGGAATCGAAAAAAAAAACGTTTCGAGGCCGCTGAATATCAGCGGAAATAATGCAAAGCGTCGCGTCGGAAAGACCAATGAATATTATTTAATAAAAAAAACGTTTTTTCCTTTGACTAAAATTATTCGAACATAAAATATTCCCCTGCGAGAGGAATTTAATATATAATAGGTATGTTTACGTATTTTTTACTAAACGATAACGATCTTATTTTGAATACGTGTGAATGAGGGATAAATGCATCGAGTGCGTTTGAATAAAAGTAAACACGATCATGTAGAAATAATAATCGACGAGTAAACGCACTAAGTAACGATATTGTAGAAAAATCGAGAAACAAAATGACACGCTGCTTTCTGGCGTGTGACAATGCCCCATCACGACGTTTGTCAAAAAACAAACACGAGCTCTGCGCGCGAGAGTTAATAGTTGAAAGATATAAAATAAATATAATGAATCATTAATACAAATAAATAAATCATATTTTTACTGTGATGATAATAATGTTTATACGATGATCAAATAACTATGACTTGTATTATAACAATAATTGCAATGTTAATTATGCAACGGTTTATATAACGGGCAAATTGAAAGCAGATCACGGTGGACGTTGTTCCTCCTGTTACGTCTATCATTGATTGAGTCAAACTTCCGTTCCTTCCATTCCCATAAATGCATATAACACATGTATCATTTATATATAGAAAGAAATATGTGTACTCGATTTCTTGGCCAAAATTACTGCCAATTACCGTTTTTTTTTTTCGGCATAAAAAATAGCTCGATTTTGAAAAAATCGTCAATCAAGTCAACGTGACAAGTTTTTTAGGGCAAAATTCAGATTTTTTTTCCCCCATGACGTTGAGATGCAACGAAATTCTATCAATATTTTTCGTTGGATTCCAACGTTGCGAACTTCAGCTTCATGAAATTTTAACTAAATGAAGGAAAATTCGTTTTATTTAAATGGTGGACCGAAAAATGAAGCAGATTTTATTTTATTTTCATAAAGTCTTGCATTATTCGTGCATTTTTGTTTATTGCCCAAGAGAATGGGATTTTTTTTGCGAAGAAAATAAAACACGAGATTTTACGGAATTTTCATGATAATTCATTTTTTCTTCGGAATAATGGCCGGCGTAGGATATTTAAAAATTACAAATTTTTGTTTTTACTCAGAATTTCCCGAAATCTCATAAACTCGACGAAAGATCATGATTTTTCGAAAATTTAGTCAGAGATCTTTGAAGCTGCGCAGAGGGTCGAAAAAAAATTGTACGGACAAAAATCGAGGACGAAAATGAAGCTGCATTCGTCCGCTTTGAAACCCCGGTTCGTAAAGTGATTCAGGATATTTCAAAATCGAGATATTTGATTTTTTGTGCCGATCGAAAAATCACAGTGTTTTTCATTCTTCTGGCCGAGAGGGCGCGTATATGCAATTGGAAAAGTTGGTTATTAGTATATTCAGCGTTATTGCAATAACGGTGCTACTATGCCCGATAAATCTGAACTAAACGTGGATTATAAAGATACAATAAGACTGCACAGCGATGAGAGCCATTTCGCTGTTCATACCATCATCGCCATTTTTTTTAACGAGCCTGTGTATATCGCCCGATAAATACACAACTTCCCACTCATTCATTGTCTCATTAAGTTTGCATCGATAAACGTTTATCTTCTTAATTGACGATCGTAACATTTAAGCGAATAAGAAATAACTATTAACTGCCAATTCATTTCGAAATGCCATATAAAGAGAATGCATTTTTTTGCGACTAACTTAGTTACTTTATTTCGTAATAATTGTCATTTATTATTATTATTTTTTTTTTATCAATGTTTTATCATCGAAAGGAATTGGAGCTTGTGGTTTTATGATCGAGCGAACGTTCTCAACATACTTCCCATCCGAACTTAGGATAACACACGTTGTGAGAATAAATAGTATAACGGCAGCTTTACTGGGTGTGGATAGAATGTACGTGTAGAATTTTTCTTTGCGAAATTGAGATTTATGTTCCTATTCTCTAGAGGAAACCAGCGATTCTGCTTCCCAATAAGCACCTCGTTTATTATTAATCAATCATTTTATTTACGATTATTGATTCCGAGCCAGGCCCTAATGTATCGATGACGTTCAAGTTTGCATCGTTGGAATTTAATGAAATTCTACTTTTTCTCTAACGATGCTCGATAGTCAAATGCAGAATTTAATAGCGATGATAAAACGATCAATTTTTCCGACCCAAAAAGTATATCAGCTCGCAAAATTCTAATGATTTTCAAAATTAAACAAAATATCTATGAAAATCAATATTTTTCGTTGGATTCCAACGTCGCGAGCTTGAGCTTCATTTTTTTATGACGTTCAAGTTTGTATCGTTGGAATTCAACAAGATTCTATTATTTCTGTGACGATGCTTGATAGTCAAATGCAGATTTAATTGCGATGATAAAACAATCGATTTTCGCGACCCAAAAAATAAATCAGCTCGAAAAATTTGAATGATTTTTTAAATTAAAGAAAATGTCAATGGAAATCAATATTTTTCGTTGAATTCGAACGTTGTGAGCTTGAGCTTCATATTTTTTGTCATCATTTTATTTTCCTCTCTTTTATTCGTCACTCGCTGAGAAATTTTCCAAACCATATGCAAAAAATTCTCCACTTAATAATAATGTTTCGAAAATACGACTTGATAGAAAACACACACGCTCACCTGGACACCCAATTCGTCGTAGATTATTTATTCTATATTAGAATGCGGGCGCAAATTGTACAGTTTATTTAAAGTATCGTATCGAAGCGGGGACTCGAATAGGGATTGAGTTTGTGACTATAATTGAGCATCAAAAAAATCATTCCGTCACCTGCTAATTTGTCGAATTTGTCAATTTTATGAGAAACTAATAATGAGACAGAGGCAGCAGAAAAATCTTCCTAAACATTTAAAAACTGAGCTTAGACGGAATTGTTCATGATCCTTCTCCAAGCCACGTGTACCAATTTTTTTAAATTCCATTTATTGGAAATATTTATTGGCATCGCAGGGAATTTTTTTTTTTTAATTACGAAATATTACGAAAAACTAAAATCATCCCATCGCGTCGCGTTGAATCGTCTCTTATAATTTTAGCCAATTATTCGTTCGAGTACCAAACTATACTGATGAACATTACGTGCGACACTCACCACTCATTATCGTCTCATTATTTAAGGAACAAAACGATTCATGGCAAAATGGGTACAATTTCTAAATGATCCCCGTTAAGCGTTCTGAGCTAGAAACCCTTAATATAGTAATACATATCGATAACGAGAAATGTCAGAAAATGAGGAACTTGACTTGTTATTAATATTAAGGCTCATAAAAATCAATTTGTACAAGATCAACCTATTGTAATAAACAAACGAATCTTGCCTACATCCTTGATTATTTATTCCACTTTTTTCTTTACTTTTACAATTCCTTGACGAGTTATTCTTCCAAAAATTTACTCGACCAAGTGGTGCCATCCCTAGGAATGGATCGTCTACGGATCGGACTGAGGACTCGCGCGAAAAATGACGATACGCTTGGAAAATTTTGATAAAATTAATGCTCCTTTTTGTAACGTTCCGTTATGTCAACTTTGGCCATTTCTGTATGCGAACTTATCCACGTTCTTTTCCTTCATGGCGTCTCTTCGCGTGCCATGTCTTTGCTCGTTCCGTGGAGTAAAAAAATCGTCAATTTGAAAAATTGAGAAAAAGGAACAACTTCGGTGAGTCCCAGTTGACAAATAAGAGCGAAAATGTTGATGTTATCGACGGTCGGTAAGTTTTCAATCGTCGCAGTTTTACGGTCGATAAGAAAGTGGTCAACCGTTTTTCTCTGACTTGTTCGATAGACGTCAAAACTCGGCGATGAGTCCGTGGAGAATGAATCTCTCTGCGTTTGCGAAATAGTGACCGTCCGCCTACTTAGGCCTCGGACGATTGATTCGAAACTCCAACGAGGTCCTTGACGTCAGAATTTCACTCGCTTCTGCCCAATTCCATCGAACCCAGATCTCTCGAACTTAATGGAAGCGAAAAAAATGGCGATTCCAGGAATAAAAAAGTTTTTTTTTTCTCGCCGAGAATAGAATTTGATAATTTGGATTTTCTTGGGTAGATAAATAGTGGTAAATGAATAAATGAAAATTCACTATGAAACATGCCGTGCGATATATTTATATACATATATAAATTCGTAAGATATAAGAGGGCACAGATAATAAAAGTAACAAGTATTCAAATAGAAACGAAATGATGACGGGGCTCTTTATTTTTGTTTGTTTATTATACGTTATTATATGAAAAATACGAACGAACAAACACCTGACATTCCAGTACTCGGGTAATACTGTACGTTCAGCTAATTAATATTTATTATATATCTAAGATTCGACTAACCGGCACGAGAACGAGGTGAGACGACAGAGTCTAACAATCTCGCTACTTTTTTTTGCTTCATTTTCATCGTGCCGGCAATTATTATTTCCAAGGTTTTTTCTGTATCTTTATTGTTGTTGTTGTTGATGTTGTTTTTGTTGTTGTTGTTGTTGTTATTCTTCTTCTTGCATTCAATTTACAATTACAATTATTAGTCTCGAGAAGACGCCGCGAGATCGCACGCGATCACGTATTCGCGTGAACGCGTTGGATGTGGTGCGCAGCGACATTACCAGCATTTTTTCCGCACCTTATTTATTATTTTTTCTTT
Organism: Campopleginae sp. 14b; assembly: GCA_030522525.1. NCBI lineage: Eukaryota > Metazoa > Arthropoda > Insecta > Hymenoptera > Ichneumonidae > Campopleginae sp. 14b. The sequence continues at coordinate 26,325 of JAPYYS010000589.1, read as the reverse complement.
ATTTAATATTATTTTTTTTTTTTTTAATTTTTGCGAGAAAACGAGGTTAGAAATTGTCTCGCACGTACGTCCCCGCGCACCTCAGGACGATTATACACGGACAAGATTTTTGTCTATCGCAAGAAAGAGTCCGATTTTTTATTACTTTAGAAATAACTCTAGAAAGTTGTATTTTCCAGCGATGCGGGAGCGAGAAGAATTCACGAAGTTGTACAAATAATAATCGTCTCGATGTATATATTATCCAATTATTATCGAGCTTACAATTGAGAAATTGTTAACTTCGTTTCATCTTGGCCAAGGTCGCTCTCTGTGTCCTTGAACTCGATCTTTTCCATTCAATTATTATTGTTGTTATTTTATTAATAATACCGAGTGTAATAATGGTAATAGAAAAAAATGCATTTTGTAATAAATAATGCTGGCAATTTATCAAAATCTGATATAGTCTCGATTCGTCGTTCAATTTCATGATTAAATATGTTGCTTGTTTTTTTTTTTATTATTTATATTTATTTATTCATTTATTTTTTTCCTTGTTTTTGTAAAAGATCGTAGACAGCCGGAGATCCTTGGCCAGAAGAGCTCATTCCCTCGCATCGAGCCATAAGTTTCAAGTACGCAACAAAGACTCGATGTTGTATTTTTCGTCTTTCGCTTTTTATGTATTTATATATATTTTTCCCACCTTTGTTTGTTTGTATTCTTTATTTTTATTTATATATTTATTTATCAAACTGACACTCGAGTGAAAATCACGAGATTTTTAACGCTATTTTAGGGAGGCCGAACGATAAAAAGCTATAGCTTCAACTCCGGCATCAGTTCGTCGGAGTCACGAGATATGAAAAATTCACGCTACGAACAACTTACGATCGAATGACAAAAATGTTTTTAAGTTCCGTTAGAAAAAGGTAAAAAATTGCCGCATATCACACGTTCACGCTCGCACGTTTTTGTTTTTTTGTTTTTTTTTTGGTTTGTCTGTTTGTTATTTCTTTTTTTTCTTCCTTTTTACCATCGTATGTCACCGTTTTAAGACGCGCCATTTTTTTCTTCGACGACGACGCACGCGCATGCGCGACCACGCACGCGTTCGTCCTCACGATGTCTTGCCAGTTTTGTCTCACGAACATCCCAGTGTCCACACATACCCGCTCACACGGTACACACACACTCACCCACCCAAACACACCCCACACACACAAAGATGCAATATACAGTTTACTTTTCTTACGAATCCGAAACGCTTTTTCCTTTATTTACCTCCCTTATACTTTGCCTCACTCCGGACACTCACAAGGTCACACATCCACAACCCACACCACGACACAATGTATTCCCCCATGAATTTTCATCTGTTTTTCTGATTATCTTTCTCTAATCAATAACAAAGTCTAAAAGTAAGAAAAGATGAAAACGTTTTTCTTTTGACGAAGATAAAACGCGGAAAATTAATTTTTATTATCGCTTCGCCATTACGTAGGTACGTTTTTTGTTTTGTTTTATTCGACTCAAGGTCAAATAACCGGGTCGTGCCAATTAAATTGCTTCGTACCCGGAGCGTCGTAAATTTCTCTCTTCGCTATGACTTCATATTTTTAAATTTATATATTTTTCGTTTCTTTTTGGTTCTTAATATTTTGTTTTTCTTTTATAATTATCAAATTCGCCAAAATTCTCTCCGCGTAATAATAATATATCTCGAGGATAATATATACGATCGTTTTTGTACGTTTTAAAATCGCAAGTAAAATTTACAGCGAGAAAATAGTTTCGAAGAACATACACACACACGGGAACACACGCGACACTCTCACATCTATGAACAACAAGAGCGATCGACGTTTTTGTTATATTTTTAGTTTTTTTCTTGTTTTGCATATTTTTTTTTTTTTTATTTCTTTAAATACGAGTTTTTTTTTGTTTGGTTTCATTCAAACGACAAAAAAGGAGGACACTTGTTCCTCAAAATTCGAGGACCTAACGAAGACGTGCGTGTACCGCGGTGGATATACAAAATTTTTTTTCTAAGCGTATGAATAACTCGGCTTGTTTTTATTCCTTCTTTTTCTCACTTAGCGCGCTCAACTCTCTCCTCGCTTTCTTCGTGCTTTTCTATTATTCTCCCGTATCCATCTACACGCAGCAGACAACACGTATTCCTTTTACACACTAGTCCATTATTTAGCAAAAACGAACGGTACAAAAGATTTCTTGTTTTAGGAGCAAATTGGCTAGCGCGCGACTCATTTTACATCTCGCTTCAATCTGGTCACTTTTTTATTCTCTTTCACTGTGTTTTTGTTGCTGTTTTTTTGTTTTTCGTCTTTTTTCACATTTTGTTTTTTTTTCCTCGATATTATTTCTTCGCGGTTAAAATATCCCATCATATCGGTACGACGCTATAATAGGGGAGTATAATCATTAGCCTTGGACATCGCGACTGCTGGCTCGACCGTTCTGTGGCATGTCCTATAATAACTGACGTTCGATCTGCTTGGGTGGTAAAAGAGTTCGCAAAATCGTGAATGGTCAATTGAAAAAAGAAAAACAACGAGAAAAAAAAAACACGACTTTTTCCTAAATATTTCACACCTTATTCGAAACTATCGTTCGGTTGACCTATTCCTAGTGGGTTTTACAGGAGATTACGAGACGCCATCGGCGAAAGAGGAAAAATGATATTTGACCTTGTATTTAATTTTTTTAGTTGTTTGTTGTTGTTGTTATCTTAAATAAAATCGTCCCTACGCTCCGATTATATAAAAAAATATTGATATAATATTGTTTTCACAAATTCATTCGTTTGAGAGTGTGTGATAGTATTTTGTGTTATGCATATGAATAATAAACGTTATCACAAAAATAACCTACATGTTTTGGACACTACTCGATGTTTATATTTACTTATTTCTTGTTGTTGTTGTTTCTTTATTGGATATTAATTTTTCCACAATTTCGCCGAGGTTAATCCTTTACCTCATCGTCCTTCGAACCCTCGTTTCCCTCATAACATTGCACTACTCCCAGCTGCTTCGTAAAAGTCTTAGCTATTTTTTGTTTTATTATAAATTCTAGTCTCTACATTGCGCTAGGGCGCAAATATTCTCTCGTTCTCTTTCGCGACCGAGAGTTTTGTCTACCTTATAAAAAAACCACAAGGTAGGGTTATTACATTTTTCTCCTTATTTTTTTATCATTTCTTTTTAAAGTGTACCTATATAAGCGTGCGATTCAGTTCACGAATCCGACGACGACGACGACGAATACGACGTACACGCACGTACCTGTCTTTCGATTAATTTGACTAAGAACAACACTCGCGCAACATTCGCGAAATTCACACGATGTATACTCATTCTCGGTGTAATAAGAACGCTAAAGTCCATTATCGTAGAGTCATTAGGGAAGAATTGTAAAAAACAACAAAAAAATAATCAATGAAGCAAAATTAAATTTGGACCGAAAATACGAAAAATCCGAATGAAGCGAATCTGTGGCGGCCATTTTGAAAAAAAAACCGATCCCGAACGTGAGATAAGAATCTGTGTGTTTCGCATCAAGAAAAACGAGTATCGACCGATCATAAAATGCCGATTCGACCTTGAAACTAAATTTCTCTATGTTCTTTTCATTTTTCATCTCGATGTTTTTGGCTCGGCCCTGCTTTTCGATTCCGTGCTCCACTCACCTTTGCCACCTGTCAGTGTCAAACATGTATTTCCTCCTATCGATCGTGTTTGTGTTGCTGTATATATCCATGTGTGTACGTGTTGTTGTGTGGGTTAGTGTGATTGCGATTTTTCTTTGGCATGTGGAGATCTCTACGATAGTGACGTAAAATAGTAGCAAAATAGGGGTGTCCAATGATAAATAAAAATATTTCATGACGGTAAGAAATAAAAAATATATCGCTTAAAATATATAGTAATAATAGTAGTAGTAGCGATCGGTATAGTAAATAAGAACTATTCGGTAGATAATGATATCTATAAATCGTAATATTAGAAAAAAAATAAAATAAAATGAAATTACAAAAAAAACGAGGAAAAAAAAATATATAAATGTATATATATATATCCAGAAATACATCGTCAAAGGACGAGTACATTAACGTGTATTAAAATATAATAGTAGTGACGGCGGTGGTAATTTCTAGGAAGAGAAAAAATCATGATTCCTCGATATTTTCAACAGGCCCGGCGCGGTTTTCGGGGAAAAGTGCGATCTTTCGAAGAAAATCGCTCCTCGCACTCGGGCGTTCCGCGAAAGACTCGGGTGTAGGCGTCAGCGTGTAAGTGGCCGTATAAATGTGTGTCGCGACTGACGATCGCCAAGGGTGCAAACGGTCGCGCTCGTAAAAAATAAATCATATAAAATAAAATAGAAAAAAGGGGTGAATAAACAAAATGAAAGGTGAAAAATAAAAATAATATTAGTGGCGCATTTTTCAGACATCACGCAGTCCTTCGCTCACATATATATATCGATATACCTGTGAGGACAGATTAATTCATACGCGTAACCAACTGTACGCTTTTATAATCGTAGGAATATTCATATATCTGTGAACACATGTATTATTCTATATAATATTTATATATCAACAAAAAAAAGGAAAAAAAAGAAACAATGTTTTGACTCGCATAGTGCTAGGTAGGATATTATCTACAATTGTAACGCAATAACTTGATATAAAAAAATAAAAATTCATTTGAATTGTCGCAGCGATAAGATTATTGTATATATTTCTGTATATTAACATATATGTACTCAATGCTTTATAAACATGTGTACATTTATGTTGATATACGTATTGTGTATATATGCATGTATAGTAAAGGTCTAAAAGGGCAGGGAGGTGGGTTAAGGTAGCAGCGGGCATCTCTGTACTATAAAGTACTCGTTAAGGTACTCGTAGTGTGTATAAAGTTATATTGCATTTCGAACTGATAACTGTTCGTGAGGGGGTTTTCTTGTGTCTGGTGATGATAATAAAAATGGATAGGTCGTCGTGACTGAATTTCTCGACAGAGTCGAAATTTCTATGAAAAAAACGTTCGGTGTCGGAAATTTTGTTCGTTTCCATGAAAATCGCGGTCGGTGCGATTCCCGGAATTCGAGCCAATTCTTCGACTTTTTGAATTTTCGTGTGTGGAGTGTCATTTGCGATTTTTCGTCCCAAAATGGAAATTCGACGACGAAATTTTTTTCCTCGGTGTGTGTGTGTGTGTGTGTGTGTGTGGGTTTTGGTGATGTTTGACGTGCTCGTGAAGCTTTTTTAACATTTGGCGCATTTCGGGTGCCGAGTGTTTGGTAATTTTTCGTGTTATTTTTCGGTCAGTGCTGGTTTCAATTGTGAGAATATTGAGGACGTGAATTCACGTGTCAAATGATAAGATGCAAAAATAATAAAATGGAAAACTCGCGACGATTGTTGTCGAGGGGGCGGAACGTTCGATCGAGGAGATCCTGCCAGTGTAAATAAACGGTTTGAAACCTGCACCGACATTTTCTGTCTCGTACGTTCCTCGTCAGATCGGTAAGTAGATAAATAATCCACGTAGTACAAAAAATCTTGCTACGACTGTAAAACCGACGAATATTTGCACCGAAATTTCGTATACGCGAAGGAGACTCAAGCTCGTCGCTGAGCCCATGCACACACATGTTCGCACTCTCACTCAACTCTCGCGCACCAGAAAAGAGACACACGCGTATGACGGTCGCTCGGATGACCAGGCACTCGTAAACCCATGCAAAGAGACAAATCCCTCGGTTATTCCCTTGCCTTATTTCTTCGTAATAATAATCGTGACGACTGGCACTCGATACTCGCATACTTGAACTAAGATATTTAGACAAGAATATAACAGCGGTATAAAAAACTTTTCAACACTGAAAAATACAAATCTATCATAAATGACTACCATGTTACAACCCCCTCCCCGCAATACGGCCATTACCTCCATGTCTCATGTATGCTTCAGAGTTTCTTTGTTCTCGCGCGTCTCTCGTAACTTTTCGTCACCACCGCGAAATGATTATCATTAATCGATCAAATATTCATCGTATTTATAATAAATATAAATATTCATTTCGCGACCGCGCCGAATCTCCGCGCCCTTGAATCTGATAAACCTCGTTATTTTTTTCAAAAGCTCGTCAACAATAGATGCGCGTCGAGCTTCAGATATTATTTTTCCATTAAATCCTCTTTTTCTCGTCGATTAATATCTTATTTTCTCTCTTATCAAGTGTCATCTATTTCCTTTATATTATTTTTTCCACCGGCTCCATCCGCGTCCTTAAAAGTGGCTTTGTGTGTTTTTTTTTCGTATCGTGCAATTAGTACCTAATTTCATTACATCCTTCGAAGGTTTTGTAGGAATATATTAAATATTAAAATCATTATAATTACATATATATAAACACACACACATATATATATACACACGTATTAATGCATATATATATACATTGTGTCCATTATATATATATTATGTATATACATACATTTTGTATATATATATAATGCTTTGTCACACATATTACAAAGGAGGTGAAGAATCACACCTAACATTTTATCATTAATATTATATCATCGTAACTATTATCTTGTCGTTATTTTCTTTGCCCTGCTGGCTTGAGTGATTTTATGAAATCTCTCGATAGATTATTCTCTCACAGTTCTCAAAGATGTCAAATCGTTTCGGAGCTCTTCGGAGTCTTTTTTATGTATTTACGTTTTTTCTTTCGAGCTTGAGAAGCCTTCTGTTTGTTGTGTTTGTGTGAGTCTTCGTCTTTGTTATGATTGACGCGTCGGTTAAGTGGAAATCTGACTTTTTCCCGGAAGTGCTCGACTACGATGTATATTTCGTAGTAAAATCGCGGAGCTCGAGGAGGCGCTGTTTTATCTGTACATTCGTGATTTGTTGTTGTTTGTTTTTCTGTTCGATCGGTCATCACGTTTAGGCTCTTTTCTTTTTATCGAAGTGTGTGTGTGTGTTTTTTTTTTCATTAAATCGAATCGATAGTTTGTAAAATTCATTTTTTTTGTAGTCAATACGAATACGTTTTTTCTTTTATGCATTTGGTTTTTTTGTGATAAAAAAAGGTATAAAAAAATCATTTTGCCTTCTCGTCGAAGGGCTCATAATTTTCTCGCGCCATTTTGACATCGAGCCACGCATGCACAGCTTATTGAACAGCGATCGCGCTGCGGCCTCGTTATAGTCTAATAATTTTTCAAAAATCTTACGTTTTTTTTGTTCTTTTGTTTTTTTAATTCTCTCTGGTTTTTTTTTTCACTAATTAAAAGAGCTTTTGTACAATTAAAGAGTTGAAAAGGAAAGAAAATTGATAAATCACTAATCGATCGTAAGCAACAGTTAGTGTCGAAGTAAAAACACACGAACACGTAGAAATTTGTTTTCCCACTTAGATTTGACTATTTATACGACAAAAATATTTACACTCCAACTCGCGGCTCGCAATATCACGATTATTTTCGATTATAAGCTAAAGATACATGCATACAACCACACACACCCACACACACGAATTAACATACAAACACTTCCGAAAATTGAAATAATCAACTGTGTGAGTGCTTTTTTTCATCTCGCGAAAGAATTTTGCTTCATTTTCTACGGTTCGAAACTTTGACTAATTTTCACGAGTGCACGCGTGGCCAAATGAAAATATATGTTTTTTGAAAATTTCGTCATCAACGGACACATTTTCGGAGAATTTTTACTCCGGATCGTCTTCACCAACGAGTTTTTGTCACTACGAAAACAATTTGAGGTTAAACACATAACTTTTGCTGCCCTCGCGATGTTCTGTCGTTTGAAAATTCTATTATACTCTCTTTGCCAAACGAGTTGTCACTTTTCTATTTTTATTTCATTTTTATACGTTTTTTTTATCGTGGAGTTTAAATTGCACTAACTATAACGCATGTTTACGTTTTTTTTTCACTTTCCCTGGCTTCCCTTCGGCCACATTATGCTTTGAACTCAGCTCTGAAAAAATCGGTCGATCTCTTTCGTTTTATCGATCTGTTGCGTGCTTTTACGTTGCACCGACGTTCGCGCGATCGTTGTTTCCACGAGACTGTTCGAAATCGACAGACGCTATCGGCGTGGAACTCTTTGTTTCTATCGACTCTTCGTCACTTTACGATATCCATTGGGTATGAAAAATCGATAAAGTGGCCTTGAAGAAAAAATGGACGATCGATCGAAATTCAACGAGGACAAACGCTTTGAAAAAAAAAAAAAAAAAAACTGGTGACATTTTTTATCTTGAAATTTTGTACTCGGTCACGGAAGAATCGATAGAAAACATTCGGTTCTCAGTGTGTGGGTGTCTCAAACTGTGTACGCGATCGAAACAAAAAGGAATAACGATATTTTTCGAGCGCTCCAAAAATGTGGTGTTTATCGGAAAAATTCGATCGATCGTCTCAAAGTTTGCATCGATGACGCCGCGAGACGGGAGCTCCGTTCAAAATGGCGGATTTGTCGAGTTTTTAGAGCAGTCGAAAATCAACATCGCGCGCTCTATTGGTTTTTTTTTTGTTTAATGCAGATATTTACGTGTATTTTCGCTTCTTATTTATTTTGCCTCGTGCAGGAGACTGTTCATCATCGATATATGCATTGAAAATGCTAATACGTTGTTTTACATCGCTATTACATGCCAACGTGACTATTAGACAAGCGCGGGCCACGCGCAAGAAGGTTATGTTCGTGAGTGTGTTGTTGCGTGGATATGAGGAAAGGAATCGTTGAATAAGTTTTTCCAATTGGATCGAGAGGGAAGGTGAAGGTTTTTTTTTACTTTCGCGCAGCCCTCGAGAATATTTAGCCTGAGACAGTTCCACGTTGGTTTTTTTTTGCTACCTATGACAGATTAGCCGACTTTTTCGGTCAGCAATGAGGATTATGTACAAAAAGGAGACCAAAAAAATAAATATTTATGTTGTGTGTGGAGATTACTTCGTTTCCGCGCTTATTCGTACTCGACATACTTTTCTCTTGTGTGTGTGTTTTTTTTTCAAAGGTTTTCGTTCCCTTCCGAGAATCAACTCGACGCGAGGTTTGACCTTGACTGCTGTCTTTCGTACTCTCGCCTTTAACTCGCTCTCTATTTTCGATCGATCGCTTGTCGCCAATGTTTACTGCAAATAATGAAATCCCGGTTTAATTTTTCAACTTTCACATTATCGTCTAAATTTACGAAAACATCATTCGTTATCAGCTGACGAGAGGTTTTCTCGGTTAAACTACGTCCCGACGTCATGCGGAGTCCGAGGCTAAAAAAAAAAAAAAAAAAAAAAAAAAAAAAAAAAAAAAAAAAAAAAAAAAAAAAAACGGAAAAAAACATTTTGGAGCGAATTTCGAATCGTCGACGTGTCCGAATTTTCGATGTAAAATTAGCGTTACAATTGTATTCACTCATTTTTTTCAACGCAGCTCAAATCTGTGTAGAAAAAATTCTTTTCAAAAAAAGCGCTCAACTTTATTTCGTTCGAAAGTTATTGCGAAGAGTTTTCGATCTCTTGACTATTCGGACGATTCGATCACAAACCTCAGAGTTTTGTATTTGTTTCAGTGATTTTCATCATTTATTTACTACATTTTTCATCAGAATATTGAAAATTCATTGTTTTGTTTTTTCGTACGCACGCCTCGGACGAGCTCCGAGGAGTGCGGCCGCCATTTTGAATTCACTGTATCTTCGTCTTTCTCTTTTTTTCTATGGCCACTGTCTTGACGCGTGTGTGTGTCTGCCATCGTAAAAACGTCACAGGAGAGAATGAGAACTAAAAAATTCCCATAATGGCAATGACCTTGAATATTTCTTATTATCCCGAAGAAAATATGAATTATCATGACTATTCCGTAAAATCTCGTGTTTTATTTTCTTCCCAACAAAAAATCCCATTTTCTTTGGCAATAAACGAAAATGCACGAATAATCTCAAGGAAAATGCGAGTTTTTATGAAAATAAAATAAAATCTGCTCCATTTTTCGGTCCACCATTTAAATAAAATGAATTTCCCTCCATTTAGCTAAAATTTTATGAAGCCGAAGTTCGCAACGTTGGAATCCAGCGAAAAATATTGATTTTCATAGATGTTTTGTTAAATTTCAAAAATTATCAAAAATTTTCGATCTGATATACTTTTCGGATCGCGAAAATCCATTGTTTCATCATCGCAATTAAATTCTGCATCGCCACAGAAAAAAAAGAATTTCGTTGAATTCCAACGATGCAAACTTCAAGGTCATGAAATTTCCCAAAATCATGTCAAAACGATACTCCCCTCGGCGTAAAAGCAATATCACAAAAAATTCACGGTCATTATAAATGTTCATTTCCTCACCGCGTATCGTTTCATTTTCCATGCCGCCCAATCAGCGTGACCAATAATGACGAACGGTCATCGTATAGTTAGATAGAGAAAGAAATGGAACGAGTTGCGGTGTTCGGTACGAAAGAGACGCGGCCGAAGGCTCGAAAAGTCAACAACGCGATTGCACCGTTTGATAATAACACCGAGAACGATAAAAAACGTGAGGGTAGAAATCGGTCAAAACCTTAAAGAGCAACTATCGGTAGTATGTGTACGTGTGTGTGTAAATGTGTATGTTTCCGTGGTAGTGTACATGGGAGAATGTAAAACTCGACCGCTGCTACTGCGGGTATGAAGGTACATGGGTATCCGAATATATAGGGACGAAGGGAGAGGTGACGGAGAAGGTGAAGATTTTTCTCGTGAATATAGGACTCGGAGATATTCTGATATCTTTTTCGTGTGTGTTTTCCATGCTTTTCCGTATGGTTATTCGTTAAATATAGTAGTTAACTGGATATTTACAAGAGGGGCCATGCGTCACGTGACAACGTGATAATTTCCGAAGGTAAAAAGTGATGGCGAGCCGATCGAAGAATTTGTGGATCGAGGAGAAGATAAAAATATTTACGAAAAAATTGGATCGACCTTTTATGTTTGTGGGTCGTTGTTCCAAGCTCCACGAATTCTTCGTCCTCGAGCGTGAGCATAGAGTCCATATAGATGACTCGTTTCTTAGTCAATTGCCGAATGAATCCTCGTCACTTGATCACGAGCTTCGTGTTTAATAAATAACCAAATAAATCGAATGAAAATATTCGAAATACGTGAGTGACCTTGGATGGTAACTTCTGCGACTATAAGTTGTCATTAAATATTAGATTTTTCTATTATTTTTCTACTCGCTCTTTGCCCTTGAAGAATATGCGATTTAACGGTGGGAATGAGCTTTTCGTTCATATGTTTTTTTTCCCTTCGAGATCGTAGAGATTGTCTGTCGAAAAAAAAAACCGAAAAAAAAAAAACAAAAAAGTATAAAGAGTAGAAAGACACGAGAGACAGAATGGCGAATGAGAGCGCGGGATAAAAGAAATATTAATATTAATATAAATCTATATATATATATATATAGACATTATATATACGGTTATGTACATATAAATGTTTTTTGCTTTTTATATATCGTTTGATAATATATATTATATATTTATATATACGTTATGTATATGTACAAATATAAAAATAAAAAATAAAGGAAAGGACTAAATTGAGAGAAATAACAAAGAATAATGCTAAATGAAAACGAAACGCGAATGACTATTCGATTGAGCGGCAACGAGAAATCCGTTTAATCGTCTATTTAATTTACGTTGCGTTTATATTTATACAGATAAAAAGGTATTATGAAAAAAGAAAAGGAGAAAAATAAGAAAAAGCGCAAATGGCGAAATAATCTAGCGTTAGTATCAGAGCCCATTTGTTTTTTGTTTTTCTTACGTTTATTTCTCATCGCCATTCCGTTCGTAACGTAGAAAAATTCAGTTGCTAAACTTTAGCATTTGTTTTTTAACTTCGACAAGTTTCGCTGGTATTTTGGATTTAATCAGTAGCGCCGGAGTCGAGGCTCCGCGAATATTTTGGCGACGCTCGATCGAAAGCTTTTCATCGCAACTGAAATATCACATTGAACGTTACAATTAATCTGCAACAATTTATTCTTCGTTAGATCGCAACTTCTCCGCTCTTGTGTAAAGGTCTCGGCGCTTTTGCTTCGTTTCTTTTATAATTCGTTTATAAATCGTGTCCTAATCGTTTCGCAGCTTCAAACCAACTCTTATGTCTAAATTGTGATGGTGAAGAAATTTCCTAATGTATCGCGGTAAAAGCAAAGTCTTTTTTCTTGTCTTTCGCTTATTCGGTCATTTGTATAAAAAAAAAAAACAACGTAACGCAACAATCGGACGCGGTTTTCGCGCATGGCTCCTCGTCACACCTCCTGCTTCCTCTTTCTTCGCTTTTATCACCTGTCAAAATTACTTTTTCTTTGTTTTCTCTCTAAAATTCGTGACGCTCGTAAAATGACACTATCTCGCCATCGTCTCTGTGGCTCTGGTTCCGATTTTCAATATCTCTCTCTTTCTCTCTCTCTCTCTCTCTCTCTCTCTCTCTCTCTCGCTCTCTTTCTCCCTAAAATGAATCCTCTCTCCATTCCACCGTCCCTAAATAATTGTTGCCTCGTGCGTCAATCGTACTTGACATTAAAGCTCTGTTTTGCCTTATTTTTGCGTCGTGGATCCTCGAAGTGTGGAGCGAAGCACTCGCGCGACTTTGGAGACGAGGAAACGTCGTTGTTGTTGTTTGGGCGGAGAGAAGCGTTGACCTTCGGCGGTTCTTCGTTCTTCCGAGCCGCCTCGTACTCGTCGTGATGAAAACTCGACGCGTCAAGTGGCCAATTCATTTTTTTCGCTCTCTCCCTCTCTCTCTCTTTCTCTTTCTCATTTCGCTTTTTCAAAAATCTGCACTCGTTTTTCTCTGCAGTTTGAGTTTCACTCGATGGAACGATAATCGAAGAATTTCTTTGGAAATTCTCGGGCCTCGTCGAGACACAAGTTAGCCCGGGCGCTTTGGCCGAGGCACAGAATCAACGTTTGCTCCTCTTTTCAAGGTCTTATAGTTCCTTAGCCAATTTAGAAGGAGTCGAGGAAAGAGTCGGGTCTACTTTATCAAGGGATACGTAGGAGTTGGAGTAGAATTGGAATAGCAAGTGAATAGAATAGTCGTAGTAGTGACGATCGAGTAATAGTAGTAGTATAGTAGTTTATAGTAGTTTATAGTTATTGTTATTATTATTTGTGTGTTGTTAGTAGTATTGGGTATTTTTGGGAACAGCAATAGGAGTTTCCTCGTTTTATTATCGTTTTATCTTTCGTTACCGTTTCTTCTACCAGTTATGTTATCGTGTGGACAGTTTTTTGGGACTTTTTGTCGGCGGACTCGAAAATGTTGAAAAACATCGAGTCTATGTCATTGGGAGTCGGTTAGGCTTGTCCTGTCGGGACCAATGAATCGGGAGAGACAGAGAGAGACAGAGAGAGAGAGAGAGAGGAGGACTCGTAGGAGTGGTAGTTAATTAGCTAGGGCCGCGAGATAATTAGAGTGGCAAACGCAGGCTTGGGCCGTTAAACCCAAACACTTGGGGTTAACACCAACGAAACGGTACCGCACGAGGCCTATCTGCACCCTCTTTTACCAACGGCTTGTGAAACTCTCGACCTGGCCTCGAATGAATTGTTGCCCAGCAATGCTCGCAATAGTACTGCAAAATAAACAACAGTTTTTTTTTTTACTTTCTGGATAATATTATCGTTGGGGTTCAGGAAATAGATCGAGGAAGCATTAACTGGATCCATTCTTATTGCGAATGCAAATTTTTTGCTCGTTTTGGATTTTTTGTGCTATTTTTTTTTAACGAATTCTTTGGATGCGATTTTTTTTTCGACTTGCTCGAATTTTGGCGAGGGGAAAAATTGGGTGAATTTCCTTTTATGAGAATTTTGGATGTTTCGGTTTTTGGAGACGAATTTTTGGTCCAATATTTCGTCGATCTTGGATTTTATGTTTGTGGAATTTTTTTTGAAGGAATTGAGATTTTTCGGGAGTTGCTTTTTGGGATTTCTAGTCCTTTTCGTTTTTGGACTACTCACCTGGAGACATGTCACGTTGGCGCAGAAGAAAGGCGCAAATTTGCCACTGCAACGTTGACCTTGACACTCGTCGCACATCTGATCGTCAAGCACGTATGGCTTGACCTCGACCTGCACGAAAACAAAAGGAATAAACTTGAAAACTCTACCTCGAAACACGTGTCTTGTATCTAAATAGATGACAGTTCATGAAAAGCTTTTTTTTCGAGGAATTCTACAAATTCGATTTTCAGGGAAACACTACGCGAACGAGTGCGCGCTTGTTCAAACCTCAAAAACATCTGCTTGACACGTCTCGAGCCACTGCTCGATTTTTATAACAATTTAGCACCAAACTGAGCACATAAAATCGATAAATTCTAGTTCACAGACATTTTAATATTGAGAAATAAAAATAGACGATGTTGAGTTTCCGGAAACGTTTATTTTGACGTGGTTTGTTGCTCTCGCGGTTGACAGCAATGCTCCGTGATTTTTTCTTTTGTTCCACGTGAGGGAGCAATTTTTCTTTTTCTTGTTATTCGTCGACACACATTTGGCTCGAATAAATCGTTAATTTCCGAAAGCCAATATTGTCCAAGTTTCGATAGTTTTTATTGAATCGTCTCGTGTCGATTGGAGAAGGAAAATGAATGAAAATGTGTTCGTTCAGAAAACATCGAAGAAAATTGTGATTAAAAAAAAAAATTCTTGCTACTCACCCTTTTGTCGATGTCGCCATGCTGAAGCTGAACAAAACGTGCGGATATGGCGCTTATGTAACTCTGCTGATTACTAAAAGCGACACGGCCAGCCCCTTTGGGATATTTCAATTCGGGATCTGTGTCGATTCCGGCGTAACAAACGCCACCGTACAATCGATCCATAATCATAGCCAATTCTACCGCTTTTAGAGGCCGCGGTACACCACCAACGAAAACAGTTTTTCGGGGGTCCAGAGGCATCGAAGCGTCCAGCACAAAATCAGCGTCGCTCAAACGCCACGGTCTTATCTGTACTGGCTTGTCCTTGATCGTTGGCGAGCTCACGCACAAATAGAGCTTGTCATCGTCTTGGATACAAGCGTCTATCAACTGTTGCACCGAACTCTCGTCCTGTCAAAATTCAAACGAATAAATTTAATTTTTTTTTCAATTAATTTTAATCATTTTTTTTATTTATTATTTTTAAGCTTATTTTTTCAAATTAATTTATAATTCAATGTTTTTGCCTCATTTTCCATTATTTCGTTTTGTTCCGAGAATTCGGAGAATACCTCGGATTTTTCGCACAAAGTTTTTACCCGCGATTCATAGAATTGAGTATTGTTTTTTTTACATTTTATTTTATTTACAATTCCGAGAAACTTTTTGTCCAAATTTTTGGCAAATCTCTCGAGATGCACTCAGTACACCCTTCGGGATCGATTTTCATCGATTTTGTGAACGAATAATTTTCTCTTATGGAAATGCGCGGAATAATTTTTTTTCCTCATATTTTTTGAAGGAATATTTTGCATTTTTCGTTCTTTTCACGACAAAGTCCTTGATAATGTTTTGAAAAGACAAATTTGCATGAAGAATCGAGCAGGAATAATTGACAAAATATGGGGATTACCTGGAACAGGAGAAAGGCGTAACCTTTTGGTGGAAAATACGACTTGCTCTCTGCTTTGTGTGGCCAATCGACGACCAGCTGTCCAAAACGGCGAAAGCTCGCTGTGATTTCGTCTGTGGATACGCAAATGATGAATTATTTCTTTTTTCAATCACTGAGCATTACCGAATACTCTGATTCCTCGTCGACAGACTGGGTCAAAAAGTTTTCATCGAATTTTCTCAATTAATAAATTTTCTAGTTTTTATATCATTTTGAATTTATTTTCGGTAAAGCTCTTTACAATTTTGCTAATTCAAGCCTTTAGGGAGTGCTCTGGGCGTCAGTTTCGATGTTCCTGAGTCTCAAAATATTTTCCAGACCTCTGCTTATCACGAGGTTCTCGAAACTTCACCATAAATTCGAAAAAAATGTGAAAATGATGAAAAACAAAAATAAAAAAATAAAAAAAAATCAATTTTTAATTCAATCGAAATCGAATTTTTCATTATTCCCGACGATGCAATCTTTAGCAAGATATTTTGATAGCCGGACCGTATAAATTACCTCCATCGATATAATTTCCACCACAATTTTTCAAAAAATGCAAAAAAAAGAAAAAAGCGAATTAAAGAAAAATATATACAATAAAAATTTTCTTTTTTTTCTCAACACTCGTGATGATGCAATATTTGGAAAAATGTTTTGATAGCCGGGCCGTATAAATTGTAACGGACGTACCTTCATCGATATAAAATGCAAAAAATTTGAAAATAAAAAAAAAACTATAAAAAATACAAATTTGGCACTCAGAAGTGAAATTTTAAATATTCGCGACGATGCAATTTTTAGCGAGATATTTTGATAGCCGGGCCATATAAATTATGACGAACGTACCGCGGTCGACAAAAAATTTACCACAATTTTTCAAAAATTTGAAAATAAAAAAAACTTTATGCTATCAAGATCGAAATTTTCAACATTCGCGACGAGCTAACTTTGGCAGGATATTGCAATAGCCGGACCGCATAAATTATAACACGCACGTACCTCCATCGATACAAATTCAACGAAAAATTCGAAAAAAAATTGAAAAATCAAAAAAAAAAATTGAAACATCGGCGTCGATGGAAACGTCGACAAGATATTTTCATAGTCGGACAGTTATGAATAAAAAGGGACGTACCTTCATCGATATCCGGGGGCAAGCCACCGACGAAGACCTTTCTGGAAAATCGTTCGCCGGTCTCGCTTCCCTGGCTGTGAGGACTACTACGACTCGGTGAAGAAAGTGGTGCAGCCTGAGGTGCATTCATCCCACCACCAACGCCAACACCCACGCCCACGCCAACACCAACACCGTCCAGCTGTCCAGCCGCATTAGGATCGTCCATAAGATTTCCTCCTTGGTCATCTAGACTCGGGAAGAATGGAGATTTGCCTGGAAAATAAAAAAAAAAACGTCAAAATTATTATCATCGATAATTTCCACAAAAAAAATTTTTTCTTATTGAAAATCGATGCAAAAATCGGTCGATTTCTTCGGGACTATCAAATCGAGGAATTCCCATCGTGATTGTTCGCCCGAACCAATTTTAACGGTAAAAAAAAAAAAAATTGCCAAATAATTCGATTCGCCACGAATTTCACTCACTGAATCGTTTCTTGATCGGGAATTTGACCCTCCGGATGGACATGGCCATAACGGACAAAAGTATCGTTTTATTATTGATTGACTGTGAGTCTCAAGAATCGATAAATCACGATCCACGTAAATGATACGTCCTCACGAAACTTCGATAAGGAAACTTCTGTTTCTTATGGTCGTTAAGGAAAAAAGAAGATTCGTGAAGTGAGCAATGGATCCTGACAAAAACGAAACGTTTTTTATTTCTTCCTCAGCCGCAAAGTCGAAACGAAAATGATTTATTATCCACGATGTTTTGTTTTATTTTTCGAATTGTTTCAATTTTTCAGGCTGACGTACTTTTTGGGTCGCGAAAATCGATCGTTTTATCATCGCAATTAAACTTTGCATTTGAATATTGAGAATCGCCACAGAAAAAAAAAAAATTTCGTTGCATTCCAACGACACAAACTCCAAGGTCATTGAAAAACAGACGACGATCGAGAAATTATTGTCGATCTTTTCTTTTTGGCAATTTTTCTCAGTCACTTAGAAAATGATTTTTCGCCTCAAACGATCGATGCGAATTTAATAAATTTTTGTAAATCGACGACGTTTTGGGGGACCGAAAAATATTCACGATTATTAATCGTCGTACCTGCGCGTCCTGACGACCAGATGCCAAAGATCCTCGTCCAGTTAGACATTTTGTCGCGACAATGAAAAATCTCAAAAACCTTTTTTTTATCCAATTTTATCAAATTTTGGATTTTTGTCAGAAAAATTCTCTCGACTCACTGTGAATAATAGAAAATGCACTGTTTCCGATGATCGCGATGAATTTTTCGAAATCGAGCGGATTTTCGATCCGCGTTTGTGTCGAAAGTCAAAAAAAAAATTCTCAAAATTATTTCTCGAGAAAAAACTTCGAAAAAAACGGAGAACGAAATGAAACGAACCGTCGGAGGTCCCCGCGGCAAGTACGCGGGGCTCCGAAGTTACGAATACCTCAAGGAGCACGAAAAAACAATGAAGGTCTCGCGAATGATCGCCGACCAGAGCGAAACTGGAGACTCGATTCTAATTTGCCAAACGACCAACTTCTGTCCTTTCCTTACGAAAAGATTTGCCCATGTCCCTCCTTCTCCTCCTCTTCCCCCTTCCCCCTCCACCTCCTGCCACTCCTCGGGCCACCCAATTACATATGCAATTCCGCCTACTGACGAGACGTGACACTTGTTGCGAAGGAGTACAATTTCGAGTGCAACATTGTTTCAGAGTTTCCCTGTACCAGCCGTTTTTCCCCGTACGAGAGACACTGGGTCGTCGGGACAAAAATCGATTAACGCGGTTCCGGGAAAACTAAGAGGCTTCGTCGTCACGCTCCGCTTCGATCTCTAGGACAAGAAAATAAAAATTCCGAGTCCATTTTGACGAAAAAATATTTTTTACACTCAGAAATTGAATTTTTCCATTTTTACGAATAATTTTTCGAAAACGAGCTAATCGACGTGTGACGCTTCGATGTCCAGGCCGGGAAAATAAAAATTTCACGTCCACTTCGACCAACAAATATTTTTCGTACTGAAAAATCAAATTTTTCTATTTATTTGGATTTTTACGAATAATTTTTCGAAAACGAGCGAATCGACGTGTGACGCTTCGATGTCCAGGCCGGGAAAATAAAAATTCCACGTCCATTTCAACGAAGAAACATTTTTATACTCAAACACTCGATCAAACATAAAAAATTTTCTATTAATTTATTTTTACGAATATTTTTTTTCCGAATACGATCGAATAATTTCGAAAATTTCGGGCGGGCTCTATAAATTTTTCATTCCATTGAAATTTCGTTCCTTTCCCGTCCGGCCTCCTCAACAGTTGCTTTGATATCCAACGAAATAAATTGATAATTAGAAAAAAAAAGAAAAATTTCCTTCCAAAAGTTCAGTCCGAAAATGGGCCATGAATTTTTTTTGAAAAAATGAAACGAAAATGAAAAAGTTTTCTCGAATCGAGGGTATAAAATAATAAATTCGTTTCATTTTCGCGTTTTTATCGTTTATTCGCAAAATTCGAGATTCCGTTCACCAAAACGTGGCAAACATTTTTCTAGTCGAGAAGACAGAAACTCAGAGCCACAATATAAGTCACTTTTGCATAATGTTTTTTCCGCCCCACCATTCGCCATTTCTATACTTTTGTTTAGTACTTTACTCGTCGCAGACGATGAAGCTCGTGTGGGTCTTTTCACTTCGGGGAATTTGCATGTTAAAAATCACTTCCGTCCCCTCGACACAAGACCATCGGTGATGTACACTTGTGGAGAGACGAAGAAACCCTCGAAGGGTGAGAGAAGGGTTTCCACGTCATCACCCTAAAAAAAAATCCTTCTCGTCGGCCAGACTCCCACTCACTAAACTAACAACCCTCTGTACATTCGTATGCAATCTTTTTTTTTTTTCGACGATGAAAATATACACGAGCAGACACACAAAAATCTGCACGTCTAAAAATCGGTGCTGCAAAAATGAGTTTGGCTGCTTGTCAGGCAAAAACTTCCCACGCCATTTCGATGTTTTCGTCTGCATGGAAAAAAATAATTTTTAACCAGATTGTTGAGAAAAAATCGGTCAAAATTGTGATCCGAAGTAAAAAATTGGGTAAAAATTGAAAAATGGGAATAAAATAAAAGTTGACCTGACCAAATTGAAGGTAATTCGAGAACGAAGAGAATTCTCGGTGGCTGGAGTTTCTATTCGGAATAGAAAAAAAGTAACAGCAGGTTTTTCAATTTTTAATATTTTTCCATCGAAAAAAAAAGAATTTTCGAAGCGCCAAGAGTTTTTTCCGATCCGATCGTCAATCTGGATGATTTCCGTTCGAATTTCCGCCTCGATGATCGTTTTGCGAGGCAAACATTCCGAAAAACTAATATTCACAGGATCCGGGGCGAAATATTTGCAAAAATCGAGAAGACTGCGAATAACGAAGCCCAAAAAAAAGGGATGTAAAAATCTTGCATTGATTTGAATGCTAATACGAGAAAATTGATCAGACGCAAAGGAAAAAAGGGGAGTCTATCAGAACAAATTGAATTTCGGAGATTACACGTTTTCCGAAGTCCCTTTTGTCCGCGTGGCTAAGGAAAAAGTAAGATTTTGGTAATTGCCGGTTTTGCTATATCGGGCTCAGTGTCTCCATGATTGCGTCGAGAGTCTCGGATCACGCGGGTGTATTAGGAGGCAGAAAAAAAACGGTTGAGCAAGGGAGATTGGATGAAGAAGATCAAGAGTGACAAAAGGAGATGGAAGATCCCGAGGAGGATGAAAGCGGAAAAGACGAAACGAAGGGTGACCGAACGGACGATAAGACGAGCCACGAGAACATGAGAAGCTCCAAAGATAAAAAGAGAGAGAGAGAGAGAGGGGAGGGGGGATCGGGGAGGAAAGATGATGATGATGACGAGCATTCAAGTTGATTGCCAGTGACGATGAGGGGTTGGCATAAGCGACGGGGCTAAGAGAGGATTTTATGGTGCGCAAGGATGAGGGGAACGAGGGAGGGGGGGAGGGGGGGGGGGTTGTGTGGTGAAACCAGGAGAGCCATTTACTTTCGCAGCCGTTTCTTCCATTTACTCGGTAGTTGGTTGGGCTTAAGGAGGTAAGGGAAGGAAAAGCAGGAAAGGGGATGAAAGGGGGTTGCATCAGTGAGCAGGATCGTGGCTCAGAGACCGTCATATATATATCGCTGTCGTCGTTTGTGTATTAAGGCTCTATGCAGCCGTCGTCTTCGTCATTGCTCGCTCGATCCTCTCGAGCAGCTCGATAGAAACGGATGAAATGAGAAAAACTCCTTTGCCCAAACGCCACCAGTGTCCGCGCCAACATTCATCCAAACCTTCGCCTCCATTTCTCTCACAACCTCCGGTCCCTCCACCTCCAACAATTCACACCAACGATCACGCCCGAAAAATGCGTCTCGCAAAATTGGATTTTTTAAAATGTTCACTTAGATAACGAACAAAAAATGCACGAGTGTCTCTTCGCGATGATCCGCTCGTCACTAAAAACGACGACAATTACCAAACGACGAGAACGCTTCCTCCGAATACCCATTCTCGTGATGAAACCAAATTTTTCTCAAGAGCCATTGGACCGCGTTGGAATTTTCAAAAAATATCGTTTATACAGTTTTTTTTTCTTTTAAATTGACCCACCAAGTCACGCGAAGCTGGATCGTCGGATGGTCAATGTGCAAATTTGCATTTACGAAAATTTCAAGTGTAACAGGTTTTTAAAATTCTTTTCTTTCATTTGGCCATTTTTCGGAAAGAAAATTTCATTTTTCAACTTTCAAAATCATCGCAATCGATTACTCGGAACATTTTACCCCTGAAAAGTATGGTTACAAGATTAATTTCATGCATTCATCGGAGAGATACGAAGTTTTGAAAAGTCGGAGTGCAAATTTGCACCAGTGTGGTGAGTGCGTGACCTCAAAAGGATTGTCGTGTCTACGGTTTAAAATCGCGATCCAACGATCCAGTCCCTGCAGAAATTCCAAAATTCAACGAATTTTGTGTATTTTTTTTCATTTTCTCGATTTTAGGATCGAAAAAAGCAGAAAATTCACGATTTTCGTTCAAAAACTGGAAGTCTAAGTTTTCGTAATTATTTACGATAGAGTTTTTCGGATTTCGTGGCCAAAAACGAACCAGTTAGGATTGTCAACATTTTCTGGACATAGAGACACGAAGAGTCTGTGTACGTTTTATAAAACAATCGAGTCGAACGGCGTTGGTTTCGTTGGATACACTCGACGCTTCGTAAGTCCGTCTCAAGGCAGGGAATCCCGTCCAATTTCGAAGCTTTCGCAAAACCGGTAATGACGCAACGGAGCATGTCGCGAGACAGAGACTGTATATACATATTTATGCGCGTGAGTGTGTTTGTGTGGGTTACGCAACGTCAAAGTTGGATCGGTATTGCGGGATCAAATTCGAGACGACTTTTACTCTCGAATAAGTGGAATTTCCAGCGGCTCGTGCGTACGTATCGAAAGGCGGAGACTCCCGATGGTTGCTCCTAAGATTTTCATTTCCTCGAGCGGTTGTTCGTCTTCCGAAGTCTCTCGCGAAACGAGGTCAAGTGACGATCATCTTCACCTTGTCCTCGCGATCGATTCCACATTCTGGAACAAACGTTCTTCGATCTCGTATCGCGAGCGGAATGTCTTGTCATCGGTCAATCGCGTGCTATTTTATTTTGCTAATTGCGAGCATCGACTCGACGTTCCGAGTCTCATCGATGACCCATTTTTCTATACGACACGAAGAACGCTCATTATAATGTCCGATCACGATCGCCCGCGCTCCGAAAAAGGCTCCAGGCGAAAATATTCAATTTCGATATTCACAACCCACTCGGCAACATCACGCTACCTCGAAATTTCAATGTCTTTGGAAAATAAGCCACATTATGGGCGTCACGCTTACAGTCAGCTGCCGCACTAAACCGTAAACATTAGAATAAACCCGCAGGCAACTCCCTCCTCAAAAAATCAATACACCAACAGCTGTGCCTCCTGTTTTATTTTACAATTTCACATATCGTTTCTCTATCGTACTCTCACACATACACACACGAAACTGTTGATCTTACAATCAGATAACGATGCGTCGAGCGCCTAACGATGTGGTGGCCTAAAATCGATCGTTTGTCACTTATACGAATTCTCATAGATTCGCTCGACGTCAGAGTCTTTGAAAAGCTGCTGCGGGGACTCCGGAGACTTTTCGCTTGCCTTGAGTAGAATTTCGGCTGTTAATCGATTCTGGAATCGAAATTTCCTGATCCTTTCGAATAAACAAGTTTGTGTAGCGGAAAAAGTTTTGAATCACGTTTTTTTGTTATCGCGATCCCGAAAACTTGAAAAAAAAAAAAAAAGAAAACAATTTCAGGGGCAATTTTGAGATGACTCCGAAGTTTGCAACGTTGAGATTCGACGAAAATTATTTTTTGAAATATTGAATAATAATTATGGGCTGAGCTGAAGGAAAAAGTCTTGTCGCACTCGTGGCCTTGACATTGATTCTTGAGTGAAATTTCGGGCGCCGATTCGGAATCAAATTTTCCTGATCCATTTGAATAAACGTGTTTGAATGGGGGAAAAAGTTTCGAGTGCCTATCGATCGGCGTTTTGCGTTGTCGCGATCTCGAAAAATTGGAGAAAAAAAATGTTAAGAGTATAATTTTGGGCGTTACTTTTGTTGATGTCGTTCTCGTCGCTTGGAAATTCATTAGAATGGCTTACGAAAAGTTTGGCATTTTGGGAGAATAGCTTCCGTGACTATGGCAACGGAATGTTTGGGAGAAAGTTTCGTATAAATATGGTTATTGGGCTAAGCTCGGGGTGGCAGGATGTAAAATCGGTCGAGATGTAAAAAGATTGCGGTACGTCATGTGGGTGTCGTCGAATACGTCATCGTTGACGTCCACGCGAGGAGAATGACTATGAATAAGAGCGTCGAGGTAGAATGGGGCTTTGGAAACATTGCGGTTATCGATTAGCCCGGGCTCTGTGTTGGCGATGGGGTTACGGGCTTGTGCCTGGGGTTTCGCTCGATTCACGAGCTTCGTCTCTCTCTCTCTCTCTCTCTCTCTTTCTCTCTCTTTCGCTTGTTCGTGTTGGTTCTTCAAGCGCTTCCCGATTCCTCGATAGGCAATCAATCATGCCCGCGAAACCCCGTGCTCGCACACACCGCTCCGGTAATCGCAACTCCCTATCGCTACTTTACGTTCAGCAGGAGGGCGGTCGCACCAAAAAAACTTGGATATCATATTGCTCGTAGAATTTCTCAAGCTATAGATCGTCGGAAAGAGCTTTTGACATGGCCAATATCCTGTCCTCGCTTCTCTCGCGCCGCGACACACATTGCTAGTGAGCGCCCTGCGATCCTCCATGTACCAAATTATCGACGAATATAATATCCAACACAAACTTTCGTGTCACGAGCCAATCGATTCTCCCACAACGTTGAGCTTTCATCAATATATATATACTTCGCGAGCAACGCTACATATTCGTAGGGCTACGCTCTCGGGGCGGGCCGGAAATCGAGGACTGATGAAATATTTACAAGCTTCGATTTCCACTGCTAGGAAAAATACTTTGTAGCATCGAGAATATCCTTTTGCGAGTATTTACCCTTCGTGTACACACTGGGTCAATTTGACCCGAATATTTTTTTTGCTGTTCCCTGAACCAGAGAGATTTCTGGTGCGAAGGAAAATTCTTTGTAGCATCGGAAATATTGTTTTTTGAGTATTTACCCTTCGTGTACACACTGGGTCAATTTGACCCGAATTTTTTTTTGCTCTCCCTCGACCTAGAGAGACATTCCCGACAACTTCCCGAGCTTCTCTCAAAATTCCTCCTCAAATTTTGCCTCATTTTGTGAAATTTGAATCGAGACCCTTATTTTGGTTATTGACATTTTTTTTTTCCTTTTTTTATTTCCATTTTTTCGAGGAAATTGTTTCTGCCTCTCTCCAGAACTTTTCGAAGTTTGCAACGTTGAGATTCAACGAAAAATATTATTTCTATTAATTATTTATTGATTTTTGAAAATCATGGCAATTTTTCATACAGATTGAGATTTTGGGTCGCCAGAGAGGATCGTTTTATTGTCTACATCAAATATTGAATAATAATGATGCGCTCAGCTCAAAGAAAAAGAGGATTCCGTTGCATTTCAACGATGTAAACACCATAATTTTATCTGAATCCATTAAGTTGCTCGACCGTCAACGAATCTCGGAATATTCGCCATGATTCTTCACGATGTCTCGCTGAAAGTTCGCATGCTCCAAGGTCCAACAGTCCTTCGACAATATTATGCCAGGAAAAAACAGTTTCCAGCGACGTTGACGTTCGTTATTCGCCAAAATTTTTGTCCCGTTACAAAATCTCTGTGGCAACGTAAAAAATCGGGCATTATTTTTTCTCCTGTTTGAAATATTTGCATACGAACCACCGGCGACTGTACGTCCTTAAGCTATTTTTCAAACTAGCCATTTCTCTTCGTATAGACTCCGAGCACCGAGCA
The DNA here is from genome assembly GCA_030522525.1 of Campopleginae sp. 14b. NCBI lineage: Eukaryota > Metazoa > Arthropoda > Insecta > Hymenoptera > Ichneumonidae > Campopleginae sp. 14b. Next base: position 937 of record JAPYYS010000589.1, on the reverse strand, counting down.
TTATACCAGCACAATGTACATCAATGTATACGTGCAAAGATATGAGCAGGTAGTAGTTGTCTTGCACGACGAGCGTCTGAACAGCTCTTGTCCCTTTATCATCGTTCTCGTCTCGCCACCTGGTTTAAATTAATGAGGTGCCAGGTACGTCATTCCTACGAGCTCGTTTCATTCTGTACCCAATGAAAAAACACGAATAGACCTTATCGTAGTTGTTGCCGAGAAACACACATGACTTTGCAAACTGAGACTTTCGACAAACTACAAACTTTTCTGTTTCTCATATCGCGAGCTCATAAATTAAAAAAAGAGAATGCAAATTCCTCGGAGAGTTTCAAAAAATGTTCGCTTTTGTTTTGTTGCTCAAAGTTTCGTGCTACATTTTCGGATTTTCGTCCAACGTTTCGACCGCGTTTTATATCTCGGGAATGAAAATGCGACGTGGAAAAATTTAGTCGACTCCCGAATTTACGTTCCGATCGATTTTCTCTCGGGTCGATCGATGCGGCGATTTTTTTTTATGTTCACAATGCAGAGAAATATTGTAGCTGTCGCAAAAATCCAGAAACCTGATGAGCTTCCATTATTAAGCTTCGCCATTGGAAACGCGGGAGCCTTCTTTACATTATTCGTCAAACAAAGTCGCTTTCCCATTCCCCATGAAACTCTCAATCCCTAGGAACAAGTCTTCGAACGAGAAATTCATGGCGATACACTGTGTCGAGGTAATTGGAGTTCCATTCCTGACCTCGAAGACTTCAGGCTTATGGAATTCATCTCTTGCCAACAGAGAGTCTGCTCGAATAGCTCGCCTGCAAACAAACATCTCGAATGCAATTTCATTTCCAGAGCGCAGACTTTCCTTGGGATTGGCCCATTTGCATACAATGTTTGCTCCGAACCGCATCTTTATTTATTCTTTTCTTTTATTATCTCT
>JAPYYS010000588.1:0-87484 GCA_030522525.1 Campopleginae sp. 14b | reverse complement strand
TATATATATATATATATATATATATATTGAATATTTATACGTCTCGTATGTACTGTATATTCTCGACACTCCAAAAGTAAATTCATATGGATCATATGAGGGTCTCACTATTATGTACGAATAGGATTTAAATGAGAATAAATGGATAAAGGGCGAGGATGAGATAGAGGGAGAGAGACGGAAAGGAAGAAGAATAAGGGAAACGCGATTAATATGATAGGGCATCTAAAAATACCACTAAAATGTGCATGTACATTCGAGAATTATTGGCGTTATTGGAATGAGACGTGTTTCCCTTTTGTCGAAAGCCTAAGTAGTTGAACCTATATTTTTGCAACTAAATGCAACCAAAAGAGTTACGAAAGCGACAAGAAAAAGTGAGACGAAACGAAAACGAAAGGAACGAGACACACAAATCCGTTATCGAATCAGAAAACACCTCCGTACACACACACACACCCACACGCACATGCTTACACGTACATGTTTCGTCTATTGTATGCATGCTCTCGAGGCTTGGGAAGAGAAATGATAATCGTTCGGTTCGGTGTGAACGATTAAAAATCGCGAATGATAATCGCTCGATAAGAAATGCAAATTTTCAATTTTCATGTTTTTTCTTACTTTCTCTACGTTCGGCCGTAGCCTCGAGAAGATCTTTACGAGGGACAGGCCCAAATTGCGCTTTTTTGATGACGTAAAGAAGTTTTTTTCTCGAAATTGTCAAAGTTTTCATTATTTTTGCCAAAAAAGATTTTTCTTTGATATTCCTTGGCCGTGTACATAAAGGATTTCGCGACGGCATTGAGACGCGAAGAAGATGAGAAGAAAAATGAATAAAAATCTCGGAATCCGAAGCTCGAGAGTATTGTTGGAAAGTTTAAATGGATATAATGTTTACGTAGCGTATGCCATTGTTATTTGATTATTGCGATGATTTGTTAAATTAGAAAGAAAGGAAAAAAAATCTACAAGCTTATGAACGCCGTATATTGTTAAAAAAAAGGAAAAAAAAACAAATGGAATAAATAAAAATAAAAATGCTGTTGTGTGTGGAGCCGCACAGATCGGCTTAGACTGATATGATGATAAAAGAAATTCACGTATGCTCAATTAGAGAACATGTTCGCGCATAATTAAGAATTCTATTTACATATACATGTTTTATATTTGTAATTAAAAAATTACCTATAACTATCGAAATAAACATGTGTATATATAAATATACACATTAAAGTTGATGCCGAGATAATGAAGGATAGGATTTAATTAAGACGAATGAGAGGAGCTCCAGAAAAAGCAACACAAAGAAATGAACAAAATAACAGACAAAACATTATTAGATTATGTAATCTCCAAAGTATTTGCTCATCAAAGTGGTAGACATGTTAAGATGGACAGATATTCGTCCGATAAATAAATGGTACCTTGGAGATGGACATACCATCTGAATGGCACGATATTTGATATTTTACAATGATAAACGATTAACGAATCGACAAAAGACGCAGCAGCTGCTGCTGCAGCAGCAACAACAACAACTCATAATTCCGTTGATTATTCTAAGGCATAGTCAATCCTAATTATACAATCATTAAAAATATGGGAAATAATTAAATATAAAAAGATAATCGTTTTAAATGTATATAGTGTAAATATACATTTAGATAGATATGGAAATTGAATTTAACGAAAAAGAGGGATATAAGAATGAAAATAAACGACAGAATAAATAACGTTACAACAAAATTAACAACTAACGTCGATTTAATCGAGAGGCAAACGATATTCATTCAGATTAATATTAATACACCCGACACAGACACAAATTACGAATTATATCAAGCTAACGAGAGGATATATTAATTAACGAGAGCTTTTTGTAAAACGAGTGAATGTTCGTATCACGTTCGTTGTCGTCGTTGTTATTCATTATACCAATTTATTTTATCATTCTTTCGTTTATTCTTACTACATCGAGGGTGGTGGTAAATATGTGAAATTATATAATTGAGATTATGCGTCCGATTGCCGCAGTGAGGATGAATGAGGAGAACGTTGATGCTCAGTGTAAAAATAACAAAAAATATGTAAATTCGTTGGTATCTTTTCGTTCCATGGCAATTAACAAATCGCCCTTTTTTCAATATTTACAAAAATTCCGTCTGCGCGCGCGTGTGTGTGTGTGTGTGTGTGTGTGTGTGTGTGTGTGTGTGTGTGTGTGTGTGTGTGCGTGTGAGCAAGCGAGCGAGAGAAATAAAACACGGCGGAAAGGACACGTCGACATGCGTTTTCGAAATTCAACACAGTCCAAAGCAAATGAGCGACTATAGTGTTTCTTTTTGTTTTAACGACATACCGCTTCCATATCGTGTGCCAATTGACGCTCGTGTTTTTTCATTAATAATTTAAACAATATTCCGGTAATGAAACTTTAATTATCCGAGTCGAGATTAGAAAACATCTTTTTACAAACAAATGCAAAACTTCCAGAGAATATTTATCCAGGTGTCCGACAAAACTCGTTCTACCCCAGGAAAAGTTGATCCTTGCTATAAAATTCACTCAACCATAAAATTCACAAAACTCCTCGATTTTTTTCTCCAATTTTGGATAAAAATCACAGAAAAATCAAAAGTTCAGCCTCAAATTCAGCATCGACTCACTTTTCCTCTCGATAATTGCTCCGGCAACAAATTTGACACGAAACTTGAGAAAGGAAGGAAATAAAGTTTGCCTGGAAAATAATTCAAGCCCATGCACCGGAAATTGATTGCAAAACAAGAAAAAACAGTTTTGGGAGAAATTTCTTCTGGAAGAACGAATTGCATGGCAAGAATCAACGTTTTTCTTGATAAATCAACCGGAAGCTTTTTTTCGAGACACTTTCGAATATTTCTGTCCAAATGATTGAAAAATCTCGAGGACGAATGAAACCGTACGTTACCGAAGAGCAATCATGACGGTTTTTTGTTTCTCGAAGGGTATAGAAAAAATAAGGAAGAGGAGGAAGAAGAAAACTATGAGAAAGAGAGGAAAAATAAAAGAAGGCTTGGTGACAAAGCGCTCCGATCGAACCGATGTTACGTAATTGAATAATACACCATCGGGTATAATTAATTATTGTAAATATATATAGTATTTTTACATTCTAATTCTAAATTCCATTTTCCGATTCTAAATGGTACCATTATTCTGTGTGCTTCGCCTCTGTCATCTCTTTCATCACTCGTAAATCAACTTGAGTGTTCGCGTTTCGATATAACTGTATGCATGTTTACTTAAAAAAAAGTGGAAAAGACCGAAAGTCAAGAAAAAAGTGAAAAACTCAAAAAAAAACGAAAGAAAAAAATAAGAACAAACGAAGAGGGAAAAATATCTCGAAAAGGGAAAATACGACAAACACCAACACACAGACACACGCACATACACACGAGCGTAGTCTCGAGCAACAGAACGAAGTAGAGACGAGAAGTTTTGTGTTTTTATTCGCTGTACGTTGATAGTTGGATGAATAAATATACGAACCGGAGGGGACTCGCGTGACAATGTCACCGAGTGTCGCATCAATCGAGAGGTCCATTTTTTAACTAACAAACAAAACAATACGAGAATACAAAGAATAAGTATAAACAAACAAACAAACACACAGCCTGAGGATTTAAATGTTTTTTCTAAACGTTATATACTTTGAAACTGCCAATTAATTCCTGCCTCGTTTAATCTTTTTGTAAAATTTCGAAGCGTTAATAATAACGAGATACGAATAAATGTGAGGCGTGCGATTATTTTTCGCCAATCGCGCGCGATTAATCTTTCATCTAATGATTTCCTGCCTGTGTGAAAATCCACATGGACTCAATATCTTTCCGGCGAAACGTCGAGGTATGTCTGTCGAAGAGCATAAAAGCAAAAAAAACCAAGGAAAGACGTCTAAATGATGAAAAACGTCGAATAGATTTTGGAAGGTCGAACTCGAATGAAAATATGTGAAAAAAAGTCTTTTCGTGACTTTACGAACGCCTGGAGACAGAGTGAAGCTCAGCACACTAGTCCTTAATAATATTAACAAAAATGAAAAAAGAAAACGACAAAAAAATAAATAAAAGGAAATAATAATTACGAAAGAAAGATACGAAGAAAAAAACCAAAGGGAGACGAGAAAATGACGTAGCGTTTAAGGCATCTCCATCACATGTACACACACGATTGCGTGTCTATAAAGACATTAAAAACGTACATTAATGATTCAATCATTGTAAATTAGGTAAACAAAGAAGAAAAAACGAATAAGCATTAAGCAGATAGGTAAAAAATAAGGACACTCATCACATTACATGTATTATTTTAATCATCCTTCGATTATATTTAAATTTATTCATTTATTATTTTTCTCCATTTAGTTTTTTTTAACAGCCATAATATTAATCATAGAGACATTTTGTCAGTTAGCGAACATGCAATTATGTATATGTATATTATTTACGTTTTGCAACTATTAAACGTGATTGTAAACTTAGATATCGCCTATTCACTTTATTTCGCGATTTCTACATCTCCATAATGCCGATTCCAAACCCCCACGCAATCCTCATCCCGCGATACACTTTTTTCCTTTCCTCCCGAGAAGAAAACTTTCCTTCAAGCACAGAAAATTCATTCGTATTCAGCGAGAGTTCAACACGCGCGCCCGCCCGTCCTTTTGTTCGATTTATTCCAACGAAAACAAAATAAAGAGCTGAGAATATTCGCTCCGCACGCGATATTTTGTACTCTCCGATCGGCTACGCTGTCCATTACGTTCCACTATCTCAAATCATCGTCAATATCATCCTACACATTGCTATTCCAGCCAGCAACTGAAAAAAAAAAAAAAACAATTCACAACCGCCACGAAATGTTCCTCGAACACGTGGGATCCGAGCCTATTTTTTGGGAAACTATTGCTGTACCGAATTTCTTGCTTCTTCATTCATCGATCGTCTCATAAATTAATTCAATGACCTACATTCATTTTATTGAATTCCGCGAATATTGAAAAATCAGAGGTTTTCGTGCTATTGTCATTGCCCGCGCGTTATTACATAACCTCTTTGTCGCGAACAATATGGCAATTAAATATACAGTCTGACACGACATTGTGCCGACGGTCGCTCGCCATGAGAATCGAATCCAATAATCCGTAATTGAAAATAAATTGCATACATAACTCAGGAATCGAGAGAATTTCACCGAATTGTTCGAAAATTGCGTCACGAAATGCTTGATTTTTAAATAATGTCGCGGCTTTTCCCAGCTTCGAAATCTCCCGAACAACTCGCTATTGTCTCCTGCACGAATCAACTTCGACGAACAACGCGAGATAGCGAATCCATTAATGCGTTTCGTATTCGATCGTACATCAAGAAGAAAAACTTTCAATTTTAATGGATAGCGTGCTCGGATTTGATCGAAATGCATACATTCTATAGAGACGATGGTACAGCCTTAGCCAAGAGTTTTGGGTGACCAGCTTTTCAAAATGCTCTACTCTGAGTTTGAAAAATAACGTATTTTTTGTTCCGATCGTTCCAATAGAAAACATTCGCTTAACTTTCGGCCAAGGCTGTATTTTCGAGCGAGCGAATCGGATTCTCTCAAATAGCGATCATTCCTTCCAATCGCATTCAACGAAAGTGAGTGTAAATTTTATTGAGTGGCTGCGATGTAATTACAGTTGAAGAAAAATTAATTCTTCATGTATAATTTATTTATGAAAGAATGCGTTGAATTGATGGCCCTTCATTGAATTTAGCTATTTTATAGAGAAAGTATGTATACAAAATAAGTGAAACGAAAGTAGGAATGAATTTAATTGACGTTTATGAGGAGCACGTGTGTGTCTTGATGTTTGTGTGAGTTTTGTGTCTGGATCACAAAGCAATCTCATTATTCGGATTCAACAACAAATTGTAACGAACTTCCTTTCACTGAAATTCGGAGCTCACGACGCCGAGTTCGTAAAAGAGGATTTTCAAGTCCCTGGACAAAAAAAACAAATCGCAGTCTTTCCGTGTCCGCTGATTCGCCACTAAAAAAGAGGACTCGGCCGGGTCACGGGACTCTCGTTAAATAAAAACAAGCTGTCTGGGATATTCATTCTAAAGAAAAAGAATACATAAGCGAGCAGAAAAAAAGTTGCTCGTTAAAAATTTCATTGAATTCGTAATTACGCGATGTCACGTGTTTCCGAGCTTCGCTGCATTCGTGCTCTTTTATAAATCTTTATATGCACAAATATTTGGCATTTCTTTTATCCACTCCCCGCAGAGACTCCAAGAAAGCATCAAAATACACACTACCCCTGTGCACTTGTATACTTTGCTCTGATCCGATTCTCCGTAGCAACGAAAGTTTCCTTTCGCTCCGAGTCGCACGCGCATGAATCCTGGCCATGGGCCATGACTAAGAAAAATAAATAAACATCGGCAGCGAGAATACCAAACTTTTACTCTTATTGGACGTTCGATCTACGAAAAATTCATCGACTCCTAACAATTTTCTGATTTAATTCGACGCTTCTTGTCGCGACCACACGTTTATTGGAACGTTTTTTACATTCCCATCCACGAAGAGATACGAAATTTTTGTCAAATCGGAAAAATCAACAGTGAACCAACTTCGGGACAAGAAATATAATTGAAAACCCTGAAAAAATGGTGAGACACTTGATCATTTCGCGTAAACAATAATGATGGAAATATCGGATCGATTGAAAAAAGATCATGGGGAATGAAATAAGAGCTCCGATTGCTTTCCCCGCCGAAGTGAATGAGAGACTACGAAATCCGGTCTTTCCCTCTGCTTGGGCGCTTCGCTATGGTCAAATGTCAGCCAATGTCCTGTGCGCGGCCTCTCCGTCGATTTTATGAACGAGAAGGGATTTCTACGGGAGTATAAAACCGTAAGAGGAACAAAGTCGGTGATCAGTTCGCGGCTAAATCTCGAGCTGCGATCGAAAATCGACATAACCTATAAATCGACAAACAAAAACAGTGAAATCATTGTGACTCCAACAAAAAACGATAAACCTAAACGATATTAAAAAATGTTGAGTGTAAGTATTTAAATATTCTCTACTACGCGCTATATCCAAAGGAATAACAAAAAAAAGTATTGAACGAACGAATGAAATTTCAGGTTTTCGTAATTGTTGGCTGCGTTCTTTCCATATGTACGGGGCCTTTGGTAAATGGTAAGTCATTCTTTACATTTTTTTTCCTAAGCTCGAAGCTTTTATCTTGACAATGGAAATTCGATCGCCTCAGAAAACTGACGTATCGGAAGCCTGAACTCTCGATGCATTGACTAACGAAAAAATCAATTAAATTCGTTGCATTCCAATTATCGATTTTTTTCTTCCCTTTATGGTATTTCTGATTTTCCAGAAATATCGATAAAATCCAAATCACGTTAGAAGGTACGGCATCGGTTTCCGAATGAGGAATTTTTCGGCAAATTGAATCAAAATATATTTCGGAAATTTGAAGTAGAGCTCGAGTATTTTTTGTTTTCTCAATTTCAGTTTCTCAAAAAATAAGAATCCGCCACCTCAACCTAAATAGCAATTAAATTGAATCGATAAATTTCAATAAATCAAAATAAATAGAAATAAATTTAATTATTTAATATCTCTGAAACTGCGTGATAAAAAATTTTGAAAAAATTCACATGGACCAACGATAATCTACAGAATGCCACGTAATTTTTGCGAAAATACATCTCCGATCGTGGGCAACGCTCTAGCCAATGAAATATTCGTTGAGCAATGAGCAAAATAAAGTTCACCGAATATCGATGTTTATGGTTACAACGAACGGTGTTTCGTGTTATTTGTTCGACGAGGAGAAGCATGCGGGTGAGGAAAGGGTGAAGATAGTTAAAATAGTACCGTAAGCATTTGATAAACGTTAGCCCGGTTAATGGTTAAGATGTACCTGGTAGAACGAGTGTTCTACTTTCTTCGAAGAATATGCAGTTATGCATGACATACATGTTCGATAGCCCGTGTAGGAAGTGTATTGTGGGCAAAAAAAAAGTTAAAAACTCATGAATCATAGTTGATAATATTATTGATGCATGTGCATGTGTGTTGAGCTGTTGAGAGGCTGGCGATAGGATAAAAAAGTGGATTGAAGGATGCGCGAGGCGAGGAGAACAATAAGCCAAAGCAGGATCATTGCCAAGACTGCAATGTACTTTCTCCCGCAACTCTATCGACGATCGCGCGCTTCGTAACGCGTACTTTTCTTTAAAGTGGAAACTCGCTTGACCTAGAGTCAGTTTTTCATGGTCAGTGATGCTTATATGCACTTAGGATGCTGATACACGCTCTCACACATCCTCATCGACTTTCATATGTACAAACAACGTAGTCATTAACTTTCTTATCGAACAACACTCTTCGAGAGCTTCACGATTAACTTTTCTACTTTATTTCTTATGCACTAACCAACTCATCTACATCCTGGAGTCAATGAACTCATCAGCGATCCCATCCTCAACTTTTTATCCAATCTTTCAAAAAAAATAACGAAATTGAAGAAAACAAAAAAAATAGAATGATTTCGCGGACGCGTTGAGTTTTTGTAAATTTTTTTTTCTTTCTTTTAACTCTCGGGGTCAAGGAGACCCGTACTATAGTGATGATGGGAATCGATATAAGGGCCAGCGATCTAGGATTGAGTGGGGATAGAGAAAAATGGAGATACGATGTTGATGAGTAGAGTTCTCGGTGACGTTGTTTTTTGGGAATATCGTCGGGGTCACTGAGACCCGTTGCAGCCAATGCGAAATTGTAGCAACGTCAGATTGATGACGAATGACTTTTATTGCAATTTATGATTATTTAACGACGTGAAACGATGCTAGAGTTTGCGGCCTTGCAATGCAACGAAGTGTGACTACACACAACTATGTTGCCATTTAAAGAGCATAGAAAAATTAGAAACGATTAGAATTTGATGAAATTTGGTGAGCATACTCTTTAGTATTAAATATCAATATACAATTTTTTCAACATTTCTCTTCTACATGGTTTTCGAGTAATTGAGCACTAGAGTTTACATGCATAAGCAAAGGATTCAGATATATATATATATATATGTCTTGCATATTGTAAACTCCAATTATTTGACGACTATGTAGACGAAAATGTGAAAAAATTGTCATCGTATTCGATGCTGAAGCATTTATCATAAAATTTTATTAAATTCTTATCATATCGTCGTATGTAGCCAACCTCCTCAAGATTTTTATTCAATTTTTGGTCAGGACAATGAAACGATATTGTTTGAGGATCCAAATAAAAAAATCGGTTCGAAAATTGTTTTGGACCTTAAGCAATCGATAGAAAAAGGATTTTTTAAAGGTATTCGATGGAATTGAGTCGAGAAACTGATGGTAATGAAGGAAATGCATTTTTGCTGCAGGCTACACCGTGGCGGCGCTGACCGGGAGTAGAGGTCAGGACTACAGCGGGACTTACAGAACGACGGGAGGTTTCGTTGGAATGAAAGATGCTCAGGGCGACTACAGTGAGAATCCGAGTTCGCAGCGTTACTCGTCGATAGGTTCGGGCGGAGAAGGAGGGGGCGGCGGGGGAGGAGGAGGGTCAGGTTTTTCGTCAACGACCGGAAGTAGTTACGGCAGCGATCCGGGTGGTTACGGAGATTCGGCGATAGTGAGTAGCCACGGGTATGGGAGTGCGAATTCCGGAGGGAATCAGGCCCCGAGTTCGTCATATACGTCGGAGATCGGTGCTCAGAGTGGAGGCTCTGCAGAGTTGGTTGGAGCGAGTTATTCGACGGGAGGTTCGTCGTCGGGAGGTTTGAGTGGTTATACATCGGGAGGGAGTTCGGGGAGTGCGTCGAGCCAGAGCGATGGCTCGAGTCTGTCGGAATATTCGGAGGCGACGTTGGGGGGCCACGGATCTGGAGGATATTCCTTAGGATTGGAACGTGGTGAATATTCTTCGGGGGCATCCCCGCGTCCCGGGAGTTCCTACGCGTCGTACAGTCTGGGCGGACCCAAAACCGCGGCGTATACGTCGCCCGGGTCGCCCTATATAGCTCAAGGTCAGAGTCAAGGTCACGGAATAAGTTCTTACGCCTCAAGCCCCGGGATAAGCTTCCCCGGCGGAGGTTACCGCCCCGCTCCTTCCTCCGGATCCTCCCCCTCGTCTTACCCTTCCGAAATCAGCCAGCACCCCGGAATCTCTTCAGGATCGCCGAATTACGCCACCGCACAATCTCTCAAGGGATTCCTCGCGAGCATGCACGGCCCCAGCAATTATATTTCTCATGGATCTCATCGCGGATCCTCCAATCATCATCCCTTCGCTTCCGCTTCGAATCATCTGCCTGGATACTCTCCCCGAGGACCTACTCCTGGTTACAACTTCCCTGCGAACGGCCCTTTCCCCCGAGGCTCCGGACCACCTAATGGAAAAATAATAATCGTTAAAGAAAGCACTGGCGGACATCATCCCCAGGCACACATGTACCCTGGGGATCATCACAGCTACTCCAGCCCCATGTTTGGCTCTCCTGGCTCTGGCTACAAAATCAGAAACCTTGCAGCCTCCGCCACCAGCCACGGACCGTCAAGCTTCTCCAACGGCTACGCTTCCTCTTCTAATAATTACAACAGCCCTTCTTCCTCTTCGCCATCACATTCCAACAGTCTCGCTTCTTCTCTATTCAGTTTTCTATAAACTTCCATCATGCTCATCGCGATATTTAACGTATTGTACGAAGTTGAAGTTCGCATCGTGAAAATGCAACGAAAACTGATCATTCCTCAAAGCAGAGCCCGAAATTTCATACAGTATTTGTTAAAATCAGTGGAAAGGCCTCCTTTGCTATTCGAAAATCGAATTTACCATTAAAAAAAACATTGAAAAAGTTCACTAATTATCAAAATAATCAATAAAAATGAATTTTTCGTTGGAGTCTATCGATGCAAACTTCAGTATCATACGTACTGTGTGATCTTTTCATTTATTAATTATCGTATTTATTTATTTGGTTCATCCTTGTTTTACTTTGTAGGTGTTGAGTGATTTTTTACATGTTTTTCGAAATATATATTCTTGTTAATACGATGGAGTTAATTTTTTTTTAATTTTTTGACCGCCTTCGATACGAAAACGCGGAAAAGAATTTTTTTTTTCGTTTCAGCGAATTTTTCTCGTTTCGGTAAATACGCCGCAACATTAAACGGCGAATGCAAAATTCCATGATGTCGTAGGGAATTAAATTCTGCTCCTGGGTAATGGAACAGTTTTTTGTGAATTATGACGAAGAAAAACCTGTGATTCGTTTTTCTAGTCGATTGAAAGGCACTCGTTTGTCACTGACGGCCTTGCTGGGGTCGATTAATTTTTTTAAATGTCACTTTCGTTTGCTGTCTCGTGAGAAGCCGGGAAAATCCTCATCACAGCCGAATGCGGTGGAGTCCTCGTGATTCGAGGCTTCGAAACGAAAGCGTCGTCTTCCAAGTTTGGATCAACTTTTTCCCTTGATCTAGAATCTTCTTTCTTTTCACTCAATCCACAGATCCCGGCGCTACTGGAAATACCAGAAAAAAATGAGATTATTTTTCGTCGTGGTCAGTACAAAATTTAGAAAAAGAATTGTCACACAACAATAACGCTAGAAACGCAGTTTTTTGTTGAATACTCTCGATTGAATGTTTTTTCATTAGCGACAATATTTTCTCTCATTGCCGTGGCTTCTCGTAATTACAAATTTTATTGTTCCTATCGGAAAACATTGATTCGATCGCATTCACAAAAAAATCCAGCGTTTTCAACAAAATTGAATTTCCAACGAGAACTCACGATAAAACTAAACTTACAAAACAAGGACAGAAATTTCAAACGAATAGCGGTCGATAGCATTTCGCAAATCCATGCGGCAACAGAACCAAAAACAAAGTACTGCAGTAAAAAGTTGCGAAACTCACAAAGAAGCTATACTGCTCGTCTTATCGTCAACTGAAATAAATTCAAGAAAACAAGTTCAATCTTTTCATCTCTGAGTTGATAAATGTCACTGGATTAACGCCAGAATCTTACACCTGGGTCATTTTGACCCCGGAGCAATATTTTCTTTAGAAAAAAATACTTTTTGATAATTTTTCATCTACGCAGGATTTTTTTCGTACCTGCCGAGCTATTTTCGTATGCGGAGATCCACGTCGTCTCCGATTTCGCAACAGCCACTGGGCCGTCTCTGTGGGAAAACGCGAATTCGATTAATCAAAAAAAAAAATGATTCACATCAATTTTATCGCCGGACCGAATCAATGGGGAACTTTACGAACTTGAGAGTCCCATTCGTATAAAAGCGAAGGAAACTGGGACGAGTGCTGCGGGAAGATTGTGAATCTTCGGTGACTAAGTCAACTTCGGATCCCGAAATATTTTCATGCTCATAAAACGTTCCTACGCTCTTGTCCATCGTCATTCCTGATTGCTCTCTCGTATTCTCAGCTTTTTTAGGCAACTCAATGATTTTCAAGGGCTTTGGGTTTTTCCGCGTTAAATTATGACTCGCGGGAGTCATTCTTGGTAAATTTATGCTGAATTATAACATCGTTATTAATTATTAGAATCTTTTTCTCACTTTCTCGAGGATCCACGAATTATAAACAAATTTTGTTTGAATTTTGCAATTAAAAAAAAAAAAAAAAAAAAATGAAACCGAAGCTAAGAATTTCAATTTCCATCCAAGTTAAAAATATTTTTAATGAAAAACTCGATCGAATTTTGCAAAAAGTGAATATTTCAAGATTTTCAAATATTATTCAAAATTCCAGAGTCCTCCTACGAACTTTGTTGGTATTTTGGGTGTGAAATCCCCGACGCGATTCTCCGAATGTAAATGCAAAGAAAAAAAGAAAAAAACGACATAAAAAATGTTAAATTCGCATGAAAAGTTTTGCTCGTACCTCGGCGACATGATTTTCTCTTGGGAAGAAGACTCAGAAGATTCTTTAGAAACCTTGTCAGCCTCCCGATCGTTGGATTCTGGTAGATTGACTTTTGATGAATTAGATAAAATTATGGAATGGCGATTCTCGTACGTCGATAGTGGATTCGCCTCGTTCGGAGGAGATGAATAACAAGTTGCCAGCAAAGCTTCACCGAATAATTCTCCAGCGTGTACTTTTACCGGGTCCAGGTCGTCCAATTCGTTTTCCAATACGTCCAGTTGTTCCTGTACAGCAATCAACATTTTTCAGTGTTTTTCGATCCAGTAGAAAAAACAAGATTTACAATAAAAAAATGAAAGAAAAAATATCAGCGCAATTAGACAAAATCAATATTTAAGGAGGTTGGCTACATCCGACGATATGATAAGAATTTAATAAAATTAGGGAATAATATTCTTGAACATCAAATACGATGACACAGTTTTTTTCAATTTTTCGTCTGCATAGTTGTCGAATAATTTGCGTTTACAATATGCAAAAGATATATCTATATTTATCTGAATCCTACGCTTATACATGAAAACTGTAAGGCCCTATTACTCGAAAACCATGTAGGAGAAAAATCTTGGAAAAATTGTATATTTATATTTAATACGAAAGAGTATGCTCTCCAAATTTCCTCACATTCTAATTATATCGAACTTTCCTATGCTGTCGACATGGCAACATTGTTGTGTGTATAGCGACTCTCCTTAATCGCTGGTCTGCTTTAAAAAGAAAAGTGAATCGCTTATGAGGTTGATTGCGAAAAAATTGACGATAAATCGACCTACTTTGTCGTCATCCTCCATAACGTTATTATCCTCGATGGAATCACTGTAACGACGTCTCAGTCTATTCAAAATATAGTCCAAATGTCGTCGAATTTCGCCGGAATTTCGTTTTCTGTGGTATTCGAGAACCTCATCGAGTCCCATTCTTTTGGCTTCCTCGTTGATGGTGCGATTCGCAAGAAAGTTGTTTAAAGTCCCATTGATGTATGGCAGAGCCTGAATGCAAAAATTAAATCTAATTTTGTAGGAAAATTGAATATTTTCACTTGAATTTCGTTTTTTTATAAAGGCTGGAATTTTTTTTGCCTTTTCAATGACCTTGAACAGTATAACACACGAATTTTGAACTCACGGGCACGTGTGACGAGGACAAAAGTTCTGTCAATGTCGAGAGGACCAAACTTGTCATGGTGGATGCCCGCACCTGGGCTTCTCGGTGCAAAGACAAATTCATCAAAAGTGCAGTCGTGTATTCGAGTCGATACGTGCCAATATTTTTGCTCTCGGCTTTCAAATGATAAATCAACCATTCGACAAGGCCCATGGAAATCATGTAAAGTCTTTGTTGGCGACGGAGCGACATTTTTTGTAACATCGCTAAGATCATGTCGCACGTGAAGGCGTCAACGGTCTCGGCTTTTGCGGTGTCAAGACACTGGATTACCTGAAACATCGTATTTCAAGTTTATTCCTTCGGTTTCTGTAATTTGGTCCGAGGAAATACGAAATTCTGAGATTTAAATAATCATTGATTCATGTTATTTGAATATCGAGTCATTAATAATAATTAATATGATTAATAATAATTTGTAATAATTAATCTGAATTTTATTGAATATGAATAATGTTACTTGAATATATATAATGCCATTGGGTCATTTCGACCCAGGATTTCTTTTTCTCCAAATTCCGACGCTTACGGGAGGAAATGTATGATCGAAAAATCGATTTTTAAATAATATCATCGGCAATGAGATTGCCAGGGATTTGTACTGAATTTCTGGATTGTGAATATTTTTTCATTTACCACGTTCAACACCGCTGGCCCAACGGACAAATAATCGCGGCCGCATCGAAGCGAGGCCAAAGTATTAAGTAGCCTCGCAGCAGATTGTTGCAAAGGATGAGGCAAAACGACATCCAGAGGAATAAGTAAATAAGGCAAAATGGATTTGCCACTGTCGTTGGCGATTTGGCCGTGAATACCGAACAAATCACTGCTCGTGTATTCGTGAACAGTTTCATCCCTCTCGGCTTGTTGGCTCAACGTGATTTTCTGATGGCAATTCGAAAGATGATAATTGCTCGATAGAGAAATGAATTAAAATATTTCGCAACTGAATTTCTAGTGGCCGATCAACAATCAATCATTTTTACCCATCGCAGTGCCTGCAGCAGCAATAATTTCGTTTTCACGTTCGCATTAATGAGATGAAGTTTTATTTTTTTGAAATCCAATTGTTTCGACGACACTGGCGCTATCCCGAGGATCGGTTGCTTGGAGCTCGTTAGATCGTACTGCTGTAATTCGATCTCCGAATTAATGGATTTTATCTGGAAGTCGAAAGATTCCATTACCCAACGAATTTCAGTAAAAAAGAAAATTTTCAGGTCAATTCCGTGAAGCACAAACCTCTACGTTGTCATCCCGCACGTTGCTATGAAACAGGTCCGGATAAATGTTCATGCAGGACTTCAATGTACTGGGAAGATCGACGTGATGACCACGAGCCGAATTGTCCAACGCCATAGTCAATTCCCCCGTGACCCTCAACAATTTGTAGTAATCCTCGTGCAACTTGTGGAAGCGTGATTTCAATTTCTCGTAATTACAATGCACGTTGTACAGTTGAGATCGTGTTAGGACCAATTCCGAACCATAGGACATGCAGGAAGATGGGTCCCGCAGACCCGGAGAGGAATTCATCACCGTTACCGCATGGCCAAAATCATTTGTGTACAAAATGTTGGAAATTGTTCGAACTCCGCTGATCCGGGTCTGAACGCCTCTGGGAACGGTAATTCAAAGTATGACGAGTCTCTAACGTGAATTACTCGCAATTTCAATAATTGTTTGAAATTAAAAAAGACGGAAATGAAGGGGTAAATAAGTTTTATGAGGAATTCCCTGTGCTTAGCGAAAACAAAACAACTCACTTGGAATGGAAGCTGGAAAGTTTTTCCGAGGGAGAAATACCGAGAACTTCTTCCAAATCATCTTGAAGAAATCTTGGGATATCACGGTCCGTGGTTGAGGGATCAGTCGGGTCTTTCGTGAGCCTGTTCTGCCTTGGGAATTCAACAGGAACTCCGTCCCGAATCGAGGGATCCTGAAATTCGTTGCTACTGCGTCACGAGCCATAGAACGATTTGCTTTCGTATGTCTGTCAGCGAAAGACGTTAAAAACGTCGCAATAATGATAAAGGGATTTTTACCTGCACGTGGTCCATGAAGACGTTTTCGAATTAATTTGTCAATTCATTGCGAAAGAATGGCTTTCAATGGGGGATTTTAAAATCGATTATTGCACGATCGAACTTGAATTAATTATCTCCCTGGAAGTATCCCCAAAACACGAAGACATCATGCAGTCAATCAATAAAATTTCGTTACACAAAGAAACCATATCTCATTGTACACGGTTATTATGAGGGATGAGAAAAATTGTGGAATCATTTGCTAATTTTATAATTTCTCTTGTCCGCCTGACAGGCATTTGAATTTCAGAATTCTTGACAACGGGATTAGTGAAATAAACATGAATATAGGTGGTTGACGTTTGTCCGGTGCGGTTTGATCGGTGGGTGAAAGACGGTGCTATACTGAAGTCAACAAAGCTTGGGATTGGCTGGAACAGAATGGAGGGGACGCCCCTCTTTATCCGCTCGCTCCACGCTGCTATACAGGGTAGCCTGGGGCTGAGCCGGATACTCAGGAAAATATCGTATTTCTATTCATTCCAATCATTGTTGTCTATTTGATTGGTTTTTTTAAAAATAGAATCGCGTAAAGAATATCCATCAAAAAATTCCACAGAATCAAATTTTGCAGTTTTTTGTTCAATTTTCAAAAGAAAATCAATGTCCTTCGTTATCGGCATCGAAGTCGTTACTTCGCACGGATTTCTGGTATATTATTCGCATAAAATCTTGTGTTCCCGCAAGATAGTGGCACCGCCTAGCCGGCTTAGAGTTCCGGAAGCTCCGACCAGCTCCGGCCAAAGTCCAGTTCAGTTAATTTATCGTGATCATCACTGTATTTTACATTGCATTACGCAAACGCGCTGCTCCAGTTAACAGAATCGTTGCTTCGTGGGCGAAACATCGGGCGACCTTGAGGAATCAAACCGGCATTTCCTCTCGACAAATAAACACACATTTCAGAAGCGCGTAATAGTCTCACGAATATAGCTGATGGAGTTGGTGTTTGTATTTTTCGAGAAATTGGCGCGGCGTAAGATCGGAGTAGAAATAAAATTGCAAATGGACACGGAAAACGATACAATAAGATGGAATCGATAAAATAATTGTGTATATCTGTTTATTGACTTTTCTAATTCTATGGGAAAATTCATGAATAAAGGTAAAAAAAAAACATTGGCGAGAGTTTTCTGGTTATTCCACGTGAACAGTCCGCTGGTTGATACTCTCGCGACGTTCCATTCTCATCCAAAATCCTTTATCAGGCGTCATGTCAAAACATTTTCTCGAAAAGATGACCTCCTTAGTAGTTTTAGGCGAAGGTTTGAATACGAAATATCGAAAAAGTTGAACGATGAGAATTTTAGTTTCCATGAGAGCAAATCTTTCTGCGATGCATTTTCTTGGTCCGACTCCAAACGGCATATAAGTGTAGGGTTTAACGTTGTTTTTGTTTTCGTCGCTGAAGCGTTCGGGATCGAAAATTTGGGGATCGGGAAAATAATTGGGATCGCGATGCATGCCATAAATATTTATCCACAGGGAAGTGTTTGGTTGAACGACGAACGGTTTATTGTGTTTTGCCGAAGGAGGGGGAAGTTCATAGGGTTTGACGCAAACTCGATCGGTCAGAGGTGTGGGCGGGAAAAGTCTCAGAGTCTCCGCCAGTACCATGTCCAGGTACTTCATCCGCGAAAGCGACTCGTAACTGACGTTTCCCTCATGTGCCTCCAAAATGGTGTCAATTTCCGTTCGCAATCGTTCTTGAATTTCGGGATAGTGGGAAAGTACGTGAGAGGCGAAGCACATGAGACGAGAGGACGAGTCGAAGCCAGCGAAAAAGAAAATGAATGCTTGGGCGGTTATATCGTCGGTTGTCACTTTGATGCCGCGCTCGTTGTCTCTCGCTTGCATCATTAAATTAATCATATCTGGTCGCACAATCCCCTTTTCATCGCGTACCTTAACCGTATCGGAGACCAAAGTTTTGAAAAATTTGTCAGATCGGGCCGGGAGGAAAGTGAATCCGATATAGCGCATGAATGTGGGAAAAAATCTTGCCACAATGAGCTTAATAGTGTTGAAAACGCCATCGAAATTCGTCGCACTTTTGCCATTCACGTAAAATTCATTATTAGGATTTTCCAAGGAATTCACGCTCACGCCAAACGCCGCTGTCGCTATGACGTCGTTCGTGTATCTCGTGTAAACGTCCTTGAGATCGATATCGTCGAGTATGACCTCGGGATGTTTGACCAAATACTGAACAAAATCCTCGGAGCATTTCCACACCAATTGAAACATATATTTCATTTTACTAGCAGTGAACGACGGGCTCAATGTACTTCTCATTTCTCTCCAACGATCGTCCGTTAATGAAAATATATTTTTCGACAACAAAGGATCGAACTCTGGTTCGACGAAGCTACGATGGTTTACGAAATAATCGAAACTCTTGACAGTTATTTCTTTCAAGATTTCCGGATCTTTAATCATTAGAACTGCGTCGTTGAAATTCATCAAGCCAAAATACTTGGATCCTGGGCACGAGTCGTACCAAATTTGCGCCATTTCAGTCATTGATTTCCGCGTGAATAATATCGGCCCGAATGCGCCCAAAACAGGGTAAACGTCGACGAAAGGAATTTTTCGCAAACGCCAGTAGAGCATCTGCCGTCCGATCATTACGAGAATCCCAATAATCCCGACAGCAAAGCTCCACAATAACAAACTTATCCAGAACATTCTGCTTTATCACAATTTTTATCTTTTTCAAGTTGATTTCCTCAGCGTACTTTGAAACAATCGAACCTGTTGTACCGAACTGATCGTACAGCCGAGTGTTTACTTGCTTTATACCGCACGCGAGCCCCCCGTCAACCAGATTGATGTTATTTTAACTTCTCCTCAATCTCCATCCTCAACACTGCTTATACGATGAAAAAACACACACTGCAAAAGAGTATCCGAGATAAACACGAGACTGGCCGTATCTCCAGTGCGTATATCCGTGTCGATATGAGATCTACATCGATCGAACGCTCGTGGGATGCCGTGCCAGCGCTGACTTATGACTATGACGTCAGCAGAAAGACAAGCGAACAAGAAAAATCAACAAAACTCAGGAGGATGAAAGGTGATTTTTACCAGAGAGCGCGTTGTCCCACAACAAAAAACGGTCTCTTTGTAATCGCCACTCCTCACCGAAGACGACGCTAGCGACATTTGACGACTGAGGTGGAAAACCCGTACTACTATATATGCAAATTTTTCCTTTACGCGGGCTACACGATGTACACTTCTGAGAGGCTGAGAGCTTGACTTCGTTGACTATAAACGCGATCAATCCAATATTTTATTTATTCGTTTTCCGGTGGAATAATGTTCAAGCAATATTATGCATTTCAAGCAATAATTGGGAATCGATTCGCACCGGCAAAAAATCAAATTATGGACTCCATTTTCAACAGTGGCGACTAACTCTAACGTTTTTTTTTCATTTTGTTTCTTTGATGGTAAATATCACGAAAGAAAAGTTTCAATTAATCAAACAATCACGAACTATTGACTACCAATCATTACGAATAAAAAAACATGACAAAAGTCATAATCGGGGGACAACTTTTGTATAGCTGACGGGCGCGAACGTGCAGGCTGCTATCTTTAAGCCCGAAATAAGCATAAAACTATAATTTTCTATCTAACCTCAAAAGTCACTGGATTTCCCCGACCGTTTGTTTACATCCGCAATGTTGATCGAACAGGTTAACCATTGTTATTTTTAAAATGCAAAACTTCATCGGTTCGCATTAAACGATTCCGAAACCACAGGTTCCAGCTTCGGCTCGATATATCCCGAACTTCATAACCGAAGACGAGGAGCGAGATATTATGAAACGAGTCAACGATGCACCTCAACCTAAATGGACACAACTCAGTCACCGAAGACTCCAAAATTGGGGAGGAATACCCCATGCTAAGGGGATGATTGCTGAACAGATACCAAGTGTATGAGATTCCATTAAATCTTTTCGAGACAGCCGCAAACTCCTGGAAGTGAATTTTTCACTTCCGACATAACGAAAAAACAATTGTCACTAAGTTCTGCTACAATTTTTACCATAACTTTGACCTTGAACCGCTCATAACACATTCTCAGGTCAAGGTCATGGCCGAGGCTCGACCAGGATCAGTTTTTCTTTTTGTTTTTCTTTCTCCAGTGGCTTCAAACTTACATCGACAAAATAGCAAAGCTCAACGTTTTTAACAGCAAAAAATTACCGAATCACGTATTAATCAACGAATATTTACCGGGTCAAGGAATAATGGTAAGAATATGTTTTATTTCGGTCGGCTTAAGAATACTTATAAATTATAATGAAAAATATGGTCCTTGTTGGGACAGGGACATTCGGATGGACCCCTTTTTCATCCGGTAGTGACAACGATCAGTTGCGGATCGCACACGCTTCTGGAATTCGTCAAACGTTTGGAAACGGATGATGTAAGATTCCCTGAAATGACAAAAATCCAAAAGGTTGCAAAATAGCAAAGAAAAATTATTTTTCAGGAGCATGGACAAGCGACCGAGCCGGAATTCAGTTTTCTACTCGAACCCAGAAGTCTTTTGGTCTTGGAGGAAAATCTGTATCACGATTATTTGCATTCGATAGCTGAACGTCACATGGACGTTGTTTCTTGTCAACGGATACGAAATTTAAACCTGTGCTCAGGAAATTACCAAAATGGAGATGTTCTCGAACGAGGAACACGACTCTCCTTGACTGTCCGACACGTGCCAAAGACTAGCAAACTTAAGATTAAATTAGGGAGATGATCCAGTCAAAATTAGGAAATTTTTTGTCATATTTTCATTGTACAAAAGTTGTTTATGAGAATTTTGTGAAAATAAAACAAAAAAGTGTGGCCGACGTGAAAATAAAAATGAAAAAATGGTGGAGAAAATACCTTGGAGTTATTCAACCGTTTTAGGGGACATGGCCGTATCGTTTTCCTCGTAATTCTCAAGACTAACGTCCATAATCTCTTCGTCAGATTCGTCCAACATTCCTTGCAGCGAGTGGATGGAGGAAATGAGAACGTGGAATTGTTTTCGTCGCATAGTGAGTTTGTGTTCGAGCTGTTCAGATTTTTCTTTGAGGCTGTCCAACTCCTGACGGAGCGTCGCCAACTTCAAATTAGTTTCTTGTCTGTCGGGCTGTTCGTTTATGACTTTTGCTAGGACGTCATATTCTATTCTATTTTTACGAATTTGTTTCGCTTCCTGCAGTTCGTTTTTCGTCGAATCTATATCTTTGGAGGCTTCTTTGATTTCGACGTCGATTTGATCGGACATTATTTCATAATTTTTGAGCTCTTCGTCGCTCATCGTCGAGACGAAACGAGATTTTCGCTGGGCGAACTCGCACTGTGCCAGTTGAGACAACATTCGCTCGTGGGTGTTGTGATCCGGCTCCGAACTTGTTGACCATTTTACAAAAGATTTCAGCAATACGTTTATTCTACGATCGTCACCCGTACCATCCCCGTCTATCAATAATCTTCTCCTTATCACTTCCTCTGTTAAATACAATGCTCGATTACAATAATATTTACGGCGACACGATACTCGTATTTCCACTCTCCATCGTGAATCCTTATTCCTCGATTTATATTAAGAAAGCGACGAATTTATCAACTTACCGTCCGACATTTTTCCACAACGTTTTTGGATTTTTTTTAAATATAAAAAGCTTAATAATTGTCACTCGTTTCTCATGTTATAACCTCAAAACTTTCATACTCGACTACTCGACGCGCGCTCGCAAATGTATACGAATTCGTTTCATGTTTTTATTTTTATTAGGTTAGGTTTGCACCGGAGTGAAACGAGTGAAACTCACTACTTAGTTAAAGTCCTGGGGATTCATTAATGAATAATTCACTACCAAGCTTTTCCATTATGCTACCAATGGTTACCGTATTTGAGCTGCCTAACAGCTCAAATGATAAGAAAAACGAAGTTTTTTAGTATTCGTTCACTTGATAATGGTTTAAACGATTCAAAATAGATGCCGATCAATTTTTCGGTACTTTATAAACCTTGAACCCACGATTCATGCCTGGGAGTTTGAATTTGTGGAGTAAACTTTATGCATCGTAGAACGAAAAAAAACCCGGTGGCTATGCGGCGAGCTGGGAGTAGGGGGTGCGGTTATCGTTATCATCAGCGTCAATTAATGGTTTATTATTTATAAGATCACTGGCCTGGCGTATGAATGCACCAATTTTTTGTTTAATTTGTATCGATTAATTTAGAGATCTTTCCTGATAGTAGACGTTCGGGAATATTTTCGGATTGTAACGATGCGATTGGTCGCCATTTTAGCTCGAATTCCGCCAAACCAATGGCAAACGATGCATAAAGCTTTTGACGACAAGTAACAACATGTAACAAGTCCGAATACGGTGTTCTGGATAGGGTATAGGGTCAAGTTTACCTCTGTCCTTGATCCGGCACTCATTAAGCTCTGAGTATAAGACGCAGAGAGTGCCTTTGGAGTAGTTGCCTCTCTCCCTTTCTCTCCATGTAATTTCTAGTTGCAGTCCAGTCGTGTCGCGCGAACACAACAGCAGTGTTGAGCCGAATTTCGCCAAGTGGAGATTGCAGCGTCAGTGCCACGGCTTCTCAGTGCCTCGAAAAAAAGAAATTTGTTTCGATCGACTATAAAGAACGAAGAGTGATATCATGTTTATCGACGATGTTATTTACGTTGGGTTATTACTTATTAGCGTGGGGGTTGGATCGTTCTTTCGTGAAATAAAAAACCCAGTCAAGAAGCAGTGGGTGAGCTCGGCTTTGGGTCTAGCCATTAGTATTATTGTCTCTGGACGTCACGTGGCTCACCCTTTAATTTGTACCTTGGTCAACGCAGTTATCTTAACACAATGCCCGACGCGGTAATTTGATGAGTTTCTTATCAGCAATTAACAACGAAAATACCATCTTGCGAATTTTCTCACTAAGTTTCATCGAGACTCACTTTAAAAAATTACAGTTTTCGAGCCTTATCGTTCGAATTTTTCAAGCAAGCATTCAAAATAAAATTTGAAACTTCTCGACGTTTTCTTTGCAAAATTCAGGGAAATTCTGAATCCCCGATTATTATTTTGCAGAAAACGACACGTGGCAGCTTTTTTCTTCTCATTCTTCTATCTCCTCGTCATATTTCGGTTAGCGGGCTGGTTCGGGCTTCCAGATGCACCAGCTCACACGAATCTCATACAAATGTTGCTCACACTCAGGCTGGTTGGCCTTGGCTTCGAAATCGAGGCCGCTAAGCGCGAATCCAATGAAAAATCCGAAAGTTGTAAAGCTTTACGAAATATAACCTTCCTCGATATTTTCCATTATGGTTTCAGTTACATGGGACTCTTGACCGGTGAGTATACAAACTTTTTTCTTCAAATTTACATCTTAACCATGTAACACGGCCACAAACGCTTGCCAAATCGTTTTGCAATTAAGATGCGCGAACGC
Organism: Campopleginae sp. 14b; assembly: GCA_030522525.1. NCBI lineage: Eukaryota > Metazoa > Arthropoda > Insecta > Hymenoptera > Ichneumonidae > Campopleginae sp. 14b. The sequence goes on along the minus strand of JAPYYS010000588.1, from coordinate 63,712 downwards.
TTCTAATCCTAACTCGTGTTTAATTCATCGTGACACTCCAGGATTGTGTTTACTCTAAGCAATTCAGAGTGAAAAAATGAAGAAAAAAGTTGTCGTCGTTCTGTTGCAACGATGCAAATTTTAACCCCAAGGTCAAAAAGTGTACCATGACGTTTTTTACTAAAAGTTCTCGACCTTGTCAATGTTTTTCCTTCCAGGGCCGTATTACCGGTACAGAACATACTGGGATTGCATAAATCGGCCATTCAGCAAATACGCAAATTGCTGGAAAGCAACGGAAGACAAATTAAAATTCATCGGATTGCTGGTAGTTCTGCATCTCATCTCGGGATATCTGTTCCCTACAAACGTACGAATCGCCAGCTTTTTTTGGTCTATATTTTTCCCTTAAGGAGATGCACCCCCGGAAATTGAAAAATTCAAGGATTTCGTCGATCTTTTCTTCGAAATTTCGTGAATAATCGAATTGGCAAAAAAAGAAAACGAAAATTCACTTTTTTCATCACGAAATTTTTTTTCCATCCTTCGCGAAATCGAAATTAATTTTTTCGTCACTTTTTCTCTTTCCAGTACGTGCTCACGGACGAATTCCGCGCTCGATCTTTCTTGTACAGATTCTGGTACACTTATCCGACGTTTTTCACGTTCAGAATGCGTATTTTTGCTGGAATGGCGTTGTCCGAGTGTGTGTGTCAAATGGCAGGATTGGGAGCTTATCCGACGAGTTGCGAGACGGCGTCAGGAAATGGTCCACAAAATTACGAAGCAGCTGAGGCGTTGTGAGTTCTTGCAAACATAAAAATTGGATTCGCGTGTTTCTGACGAACTGAAAAACGATTTTATTTGTTTTTCCGTGTCCCATGACGATTGAATCATTTTTCAGAGCCGCCGACGAGGACAATCTCAAGGCCCAAACGATAGACTTCGAGGCGATACGTAATATCGACGTAATCGGTGTCGAAACTTCCTATCAAATCAGAAAAACAATGAAAATGTGGAACTCGACCGTACAATATTGGATGGCAGTTTACGTTTACAAACAATTCCCAAACAAAGCATTGAGGACACCGGTGACCATGATACTTTCCTCTCTTTGGCATGGCTACGCGATCGGATACCACATTTGCATCGTTTCCGTAATCGGTTATTTACCTTCCGAGGACATTTACATGAAATTTTATAATCAGATGAGAGACGACAGTTTGGTAAGTAACAACAAAAATTCACGATTCCGGAGCTCGCGTCGTTGAAACGCAACGAAAACTCATTCTTTTTTTGAGCAGAGCGTTAAATTCTCATAAAGTATTCGTAAAAAATATTGGTACAGCCTTCTTTGTCTTTCAAAAACCAAATTCACTAGAAAAATTCGAAAAAGTGCATTAATTATCAAAATAATAAATAAAAGTCATTAAAAATTCGCACCTCGTGGGGAAACGATCTATATAAATCGTGCAGTCTCTGCTCGAGCCGGTAACGAAGGATCTGAAGTTAATTGTGTTAATTTTGTATTTTCATTACGTTCCAGGGTAAAAAAATATTTTATGCGGTTTTTTTATTCATCCGAGTTTCCTGGATGTCATATTTGGGTCTGGGTTTCCAAATATTGACGTTCAACGACGTGTACGGATTTTACCGAGATCTTTACTGGGTCGGCCACGTATTCGTTGGGGTCATGTGGATCATTGGACGATTATTGAAGCCTGTTTTGACCCCGAAGAAAGATAAAGCAGCAGAGATCGCGGAGGAACGTAAAGTTCAGTAAATCCTTATGTTTTTACGTGTTTGCGATATTATTCTGGGTCTCGAGCTATATAAAAAGAAACAAGTCAACTTTTGTTGTGTTTTTCGGACCGAAGACGTGCCATTTTTGAGACTAAATTGAACTTTCGAAATTTAATGTGTTCGAGCTCGAATTCGGAGCCGGAAATCGCGAATTTTTTATGCTTTGATCAGATTTTATCGATGTTCAATTCGAAAAACCACCGAAGATTCGAGTCTTTTTTCATCCTCGAAATATTAATTAAGTCCTTGTAGTAACGTAAAGCCTAGACGGGGTCAGGACGACCCCAGCTCCTTCGGACTAATGCCAAGTTTTCAGCCATGATATTGAGGCTTGAAAAAAGCAAATTTTCAAGTGATTCTTTGATGATATTTAGTGTTTGTTCATAGAGAACGAAAATATAGATAGATTACAAGAAATCATGAATTTATCTTGTGTCCTAGAGACCCCATTTATATGAAGTGTTGATCAAGCCTAAAGCCTTATAATTTCCAGAATTTTTTTACTTGTTATTCTCCCGTGGATAGTGGACGTTTAATAAAAAAACGTACTATTTTGTACACGTACGCGGTTATTCAATGTTATTGTTTGCTTTTTTTTTACGAATATTTAAGAAAAATACTGTTTTCGAGCGTGTTGAACATTACGAAATGTATAAAATACGTAATTTCAAAATAAATGGCCTTTCTGTATGAACATCGATGACCGATGCTAGAATGAAAAAAAAAACATCACACACACAATAAAGTAATATTTTGTTACGAATTTATTGCATTTTTTCTTCATATAAATTTCGTTTTTGATGGAATATTATTTTAGTCGATTTCCAGCCTTCTCCCAAGTCAGTCCTCCTGGGACTCCTGAGTTTTGTAACAAATGAATGATCATAAGGAGTAATTAATAAACAAAACTAAAGTAGGCTAAAAAATTCAGAGTGATGGTTGGCGAAAAAATGGACAGTGCGATCCCCCACGTGTCCACGAGTCTGGGAAGAAACGTAAAAAGAATTGTCTTTGTTAAAAATGAAAAAAAAAAAAAAAAGATTTCCTTACCTTTCGGATACTTACGAGGCGGTCACAATGTTGCGGCTGTGGAACAAGAAGCAATTAATCCGCAAAAAGTTACGTAACTCCGCGATACCACGAGCACGTATCTATCTTTCGATCTTCGCATCGTAGCGCAGCGGTAAGAATTTGAACGAAAAACCAGCCAAAAACGATTTTGATCGGATATAAACTGACACGCGAAAGATATCGCGTTTTTCCCTCGAGCGGAGGCAAAGGTCGGGAAGATATAAAAGAGAACGTATTTTTAGCGCCGGACGATGCGCCGAAATTGACCCTCGAACCGGCGGATGAAGCTCTGCGGACTGGGGAAACAAAAAATTGGATAAAAAAATCCGAGGACGATACTCGCGGAATTGTTTGGCTCTGGTAACGTGTCATCGTGTCAAGGTGCGTTTTGTAAGTCTCGAAGCACTCGCGGTCTTTTGAGAACCCGAAGCACACTCGTCGCGGTTGCCCCAGAGTCTCCGGATCGTAAATTCTACGATTTTAGAGAAAATCATGCGTCCCTGATAAATCGTTACTCCCGGGTTCCCTGTCTGTGTCGCGATCGTTAATCAAACTGACAAATCAATCTTTTTTGTGTACGACCCACGCGCAACTGTCGTTATCGTTTTTTTTTTTCGTAACGTAGAAATCGTCGACCGCGAGATGTCTCGGCGCCGATGATCAATGTGAGTCTGTGCCGGTTTCACAGCTTTTCTGACGTTTCCCTCTCGCACACGATCATCGCTGCTTCCTTTTTCAATATCAGTCGATATTTTTCTAGTCTTTTTTGTTCGTTCGTTGATGTGGCTCTCGTTTTTTTGTTTGTTTACGTATTTGTTTTCTCTTCCGCATCGAGGAACGTTAAGATCCGCTTAATCTCGTCTCCACGACACCACCCCCCATGGCCTTCGCGCGAACCTGCTTTTTTCACCAGACCAGAACACCAACACCGCATCGTATACTGCAAACTGCATAGAGCCCCTGGCAAACATCCGCTTTACTCTGCTTACTCTCAGCTACCCCCATCATCCGCTACCAACCGCCACGCCACTCCATAACACCGCCTGTGGCACCATAAAATTCATAGTCTTTAGTTACGTCGGCGTTATCATAATCACATCCGTGTGTAGATTGGGTTTTGCGTTTATTCGTCAAACACACTAATTTTACGTTTTTTTCTTTTTTTTTCGTTTTTCTCACAAATTTCAAGATTCGTTGGGGAATTTTCATTCATCGTTAGACATTGACGATGTGATAGAAATTGAAAAATGTTTTTTTTTTGTCATATCAGCGAATACAAGAATCGCATTTATTACTAATTGAGAACTCTCAAAGTTTTGGATGCAGAATTATACGATATTCCATTGTTATCAACAAAAGTATTCTTTTCAAATATTAAGTGAATGGTTTTTTTTTCAAGTTCAAAATGTGATGAATAAAAAAAATGGTTTTCCAACGATGCAAACTTAAATCCTATGGTTTTAGTAGGGAATTAAAATTAAGTAGGAATTCCTACGAAACAAATTTGTGATGAGAATAATTGCGGAATATTGTTAAGGCCAGGACCCTTCTCCAGGCGACAATATAAATCGTTGGACAATTAATGGGGGAAAAAAGAACAAAAATAATGAGTAACTTCGAGTGGAGGAAGATTCGAGACAAGGTAGGAAACTGATAAATAATCAGGAAGGTAAAAAAACTGAGAAAAACAAGAATCATAAACGCGAGACTACTCTGACAGCTGCGAATGTCAAAAATAAAGGAATAAAATAAATGAATTCCTAACGAATAGTCGAACAATGCCGAAACATGAGCAAGTCCTTTCGAATTCGTTAAAAACTCGTAATTTTCCTAGTCTCGTAACGAAGGGGTCCGAAGAACTGACCAACTGTCGTTGTGTTTCGTCACGTTCACTCACCGACGAGAAATATACGAAATACGGATCGAAAAGGTATGTAAAAATGAATAATATCAAAAACCGATGCATTTTCCTTAAAGATTCTCAATCAAGCTTCCCAAAATTCTCCAGAATAACCAAATGGATGAAAAAATTCGATGGGAATTTCAACAAGTTTTCTCACGAACAACAAAATTACGTGAAATAAAAGTCAACATTTTATTCCATATCCTACTTATTGGATGGAAAATATGAATTCACAAAGTTACAGAAAATTACATCGTTTCTGTGTCAATTATTCACACATTCCTAACGACAAGTGATCATGTTTCTTTTTCTTTTCTCCAGCTATTATTATTATTATTAATTATTATTATTTTTATATCTCTTCATATTTTCAATCTCAATTACACTTTATTATAAATGGCAGACTTACATAAATAAACCTGCAAATGTAGTTACACAAACGCAAAACTTATCGTCTAACGAATGCTACACATTATCAACTCTATATATTTCGAGCCACCTTTCTTCGGGTTTTTACTTGTTTTTGTATTTTTTCATAGTTTCTACTTTTGCAAAAAAGGGCGAAAGAAAAGATCGTTTGGGGTTTTGAAAAAATGATGTACGACGATCAAGGACTATATTCTTGGATGGAAATTCATACGACGTGAAGGCGTGTGCATATTTTATCTCGCGACTAAATTGACGACGCGCCGGTAGAGACAAATTCTTAAATCGAATTGCCGCGAGATTACTGTGTGCATTCGTGTGTGTGTGTGTGTGTGTGTTTTTTTTTGTTCTCGCTAATGGAACAGTCAAGAAAAAAGCAAATAATATTGTAATTTTGCGAGAAATCTCGGGACTTGATGGAAAAAAAATATTTAATTGTTCACGGAATTAAATTGGCTCGAAAAATACGATTTCAATTACTGAAGAAATTATATGTCGGCTCTGACGAATTGGACTAAGCATGGCTTCCAATCGCGTGTTATATTTTGGTTTTGTTTGTCAAAAGCATAATTACTTTCGTCTCTAAACATCGAATCGTACTAAAAACTAGATCGGGCGTTATTCTCTCGGTCATTTGTCAATTTTGAATGTAAAGTGCATCACCGTGGTTAATGTGAAGATGAGAGAGGATGCGTGCGAATGCGTGGGACGTTTTGTTTGTTTTCTTGTTCTCGGTTCTTTAGTTGATGTTTCTTTTTTTTTTAAGGTATTAAGAGTATTAGAATACCTTTTTCGTTTTTCTCAATGTCGGAAACTTTCTGCTTTTGCTTTTCTTGGACCATCTCGTGTTTGACGTTGTCTCACGCTTGCACGCGCTCGGCCCTTCAGTCCCTAAATCATTTAGAAAAAAAAAACAGAAAATATTTGTTAAAATCGGAAATCGAGAGCGAAGTTTCGTGAAAATAAAAAATTGAAAAAAAAAAAACATAAATGGTTTGAAAAAATTGATATTTTTGAATATTTCGGGTCAAATTGCCCCCAAGGACTGTTGAAAAGTTTGCTTCCACATTTACCTTGATTTCGAGCGACTGTCCTTCTGTCTGTCCGCTGACTTGCTGCGAGAACGCGATTTTCCACGTGAGCTCTTGCTGTCTGAGCGTGAACGGCTGTGGCTTCGGCTATACGACCGCCTGCTGCGATCCCTGTCCCGGCTCCTCGACCTTGAACGAGACCTGGAGCGAGAGCGTCTGCGATCTCGACTGCGACTTCCCGATCTACAAACATTATTTTTTCATTCGAGTTATCAAGAATGTACGCCGTTTACTGCAGGAGATCGAAATCAAACGAACAAACAACACGAGTCTGTAATTTGATGAAATAAAAGAAAAATTTCGATGGGATTTTCGATTTTTTTTGTTCACCTTCCACGGCGGCGACTTCCACGACTGCGATGGGGAGACGTCGGCCTTCCGTAACGAGCCATTTGCACCCTGAGCTCCCTACCGTCCAACAGACGACCATCCATAGCGTCCAGCGCGTCTTCGGCATCCCGCTTGTCGTAAAATCTGAAAATGTAACATCAGATTAGGTTATGTCGCCGATGATGCCAAGAATCGTCAAGATGCCGTTCGTTGTTTCCCCGGATGAGGGAAATTTCGCATCATTAGCGTATCGTCTCATTAGCCGAGGAAAATGCCATGCTGCTTTGTTTTGAGGCACGCACTGGATCTCAAGAAACTTGCACATTTCTCTCTCCGTATTCTTTTTCCCTCGGTAAACAGGAATTTTGTTTCAGACCTGGAACCTCGTGGTTATTCACGGCAAGGCTCGTTCTGTCCGTTTGGGCGTTAATCGTTTGTTGAACGGTTTTTTTTCGATGTTGGGTAAAAAGTTGGATGGAGACGCTTTTATTTGAATTGTTTCGGGAATAAATGGTATCGAACGTAAAACGAAAAGCAGTGAGCGATGTTCGTGGTTTACAGGTGTTAAAAACAAGGCTGGGGTTCCGGGTCGATTTTAAAGACGATCGTGAAATATTTGGAGAAAAAGATGGGGGTAGTTTCAACTCCGATTAGAATATTCGGAGGAAAATGGGCTTGATCAAGTCGTAGTATGCGGAAATGAGAAAAATGTCTATTTATGGAGTCTGGGAGAAACGGGTGGGAAATCAAAGAGACGTGGTGGTACTAACCTTACGAATGCGAAGCCTCGGCTTTCGCGGCTGAAACGATCACGAGGTATGTAAATATCGCCGACCTCGCCGCATCTCTCGAAAACTCGACGTAAGTCTTCTGGTGTCGTTCTATACGTCAGATTATCGACTTTGAGGGAAACCATCCCGTCGATCCGTGGAGGCGGCCGACCGTAGCTCATTTTTCTAACGATGAAGCCACGAAGGACTTGCTTGTCGAAAGAACGAAAATCTTCAAGATTTTTCCTCCCGTCTACTTTCTCTAGGCTGCGAGCTCTATTTTTCGCGCACTTGTTATTCACTAGTCGTTTCGAAACCTAAATCGTTCCAAATTAAGTTAATGACCGGACGACGCCGCCAATTTTTCACCAAACTCTTCTGGAGCTACTGAACCGTCGCCAATCGACACGCGAATGAATCAAGATGGCGAATAATGGCGATGCTTTCCGTCGCGTGGGCCACGGAACGGAAGTGACGCACGCGCCCCTAGCGAGCAGCAAACTTACTACGCGACTCAAATACGACACTCCGGAAACAACTGATTACTCCTCGTTATTAACAATGTTTGAAGAATTTATTTATTCATACATTTTAATTAATTTAAAAAAATAAAACGTGATGCTTTTCGTTTGAAAAATTATCTTTATTGCATATCGGTTCGGCATAAAATACAAACGGAAATTACAGACCGGAAGTGTTCTGTTGCGTTACACCCGCTCAGAGGGCGGCTCATCATTCTACCCGCGTGAACTGTGGAACATCAGGAGTCTGCCGTTTTCGAATTACTCAAACAACCGTCCATGGCTGTCTTTTGCCCATAATATTTCTAATTTTTGAAGCAACCAAAAAGTTGAGCATATATCCGAGCGGATTGCCGATCGAAAAAAGAAACAATCGACTTCTGCGATCATAATGACTGGTTAGCCGAACAATGTGTCAAAAGTCCAAATTAACGAAATTTAAACGAGACCAACATTTATGACTTAGTTATTTATATTTTGATGCTTTATTCTGTCTATATAAAATGGCAATGTCGCTGAAGGAAATGTGTCACTTGTACGATAAGGATTTCCATCGAAAAATGAAGATTGCTAAATTTCTCGTAAAAAATCTCGAAGACAAGAAAGGTTAAGAAGTGATTGTGTATAATTTTTCGAAAAATTTCATTCCTAGCGAAAGCAACAAATAAAATGTTTTCCGTTATTTTTTAAATATTCTTTTCATGGGAATTGGGTACACGAAAAAAATAGAAATGCAATTGGCGAAAAAGTGGCTGGTACGTGTGAGCAACATAAATTCACCGGTGCTACAAGTGAAAAAAAATCGCAACGCATTTTTGTCGTACTTGGTGAAAGTGCTCGGTGATGGTGTCTTAACGGGCTGTCTAGAGTCCGAGCCTCATGGAGTCTGTGATCCGGACAATAGTCTCAGTTTCCTCCACCATCCGGTACCGTCGAAAAAATCTCTTCGTCATTAAATCTATGTCTATGTCAAATCTCTTATGTCAACTCGGTCATTTTGACCGAATCGTTACTATTCAAATGCCAGGACGATATTTCAGATTTTTCATCGAAGGCAGAAGTTATTAATAAAAAACCAAAATCAGCGATGAAATTTCACAAACGATGGTCCAACGACCACAAAACGTACGTGGCAGTAAAGCCAATCCCTGGTAGAGGCGCTCTTGTTTATCTCGCAAACTCGAAAGTTGCTGGTCTCGAAAGTTGGGATTTCCCGAACAAGACACACAAGGACTGAAAAACATAAATTATGACATGTTGGGGACGAGGAGTGGATTATTTGAATAAGAAAACAAATGGAACTTGAAAATCCCATTAATAATACAATGTCAATTTTTGTTGTTTTTAATTATTATTTTTTTTTATTGAAGATTCAATGAAGCTGCGTCTGTGGTATCACAACAATGCCCCTCTGCACATGATGCCCTCTCCCGCCCTCGTTTTGTTCAATTCCCAAATCCGTCGTCCTGCGTTTGTATCAAATATTTGATGGTTTTTACAAATTTCATAATCGCCGCCATTTTGTTTTCTTAACAAACCGTAAACGTTTGATTTCCGTTAGAATTTGCAACTCACTCGGAGTTCGACATGATCATGGGTTTGGTGTTTCCTTTAATTGTTTTCGTATAAAATTCAAGACTGTCTCAACTTTCTTGACCGATCCAATATTTCGGACGTTTTTCTGTGAATATATAATTTTTATAGTTTTTTGGTCTTTTGGCGTTTCGTGCTTTCTGAAATTCGTCACAAATCGACTGAGAAACATAGATCATCGATTTTGAGGTTATTTTTTTACGTTTCGATAACAAACATCGAAGAACACGAAATGCCACGTTGCCTCAACAATATTGTGTGTGTTTGTTTCGCAGAACACACAAATCTGCCTCGTCAACGAACCAACAAAATTGCTCTTTTACACTTTCTCATATTTCTTCGCAAAAAATTAGAATACATTTTTCTTTTACGTACGACCTCCTTCGGTCCGATTTTTCAACGACCAATGGTGACGTCAATATTGACGAAAATAAAGAAGACTTTGTTCCGAAAAGGTAGAAAGAAAACTGTCAAGATTTGTGTGTGTTTCCAACGAATTATTCGAAACTAAAGATCCGGCTGGTTTTTCGCGAACTAGACGTCAAAATAAACCATTAAAAAATACTGTTGCTTCGCACGAGCCAGGGAGAGGCACGGAGAATTGTCATGGAGTAAAGAAACGTTATTCTTTGTACCCTTTCACGATGCGATAGTGTCATGGTTTGTGATGTGAAGAATGTGTCGAGGTGATAGGTGGACGAAGGTCGTACGTCATAATATTTCGGAGTTACGAATTATTTGTCGTTTACGGTGTTTTTGTTATTTTTTCTCAAATTTCATCAGTTTTTGTTCATTTTTTGTCGTACTTATAAACTAATTACTATTCAACAATTCAAAATACTTATATCGATACGCACAACCTTGAATAATCTCAACAGTTGCTGGCCTTAGCCCGAACTAACTTATCTCGTAATTTCCTCGTTACAAAAGTAAATTTTCTTTCTCTCTTCATCGTCGTTTTTATTTTCGTCATTTTATTATTCTCCAGCTATATTTTGCTTTGCTATTGCTATTAATTTTTGTTTTTTGTCATCGTAACAACGACAACGTCGTTAACGAAAGCTCCTGAATTATTTCCTGCTCTCCTTCTCAAAACATTTTCATTCTCACTGGCACTCGTTTAACCTCTTTTGCTCATCCATTCTTGCTCATTAAGTAGAATTTAAATAATCCATTTAAGGGCTCGATATCAACATTTTTGTATGATTTTCATAATTGTATACAAAATACGTCTGGGCACTCGCAGTAATTATTCTTTCTTTCTCATATAATAATAATAATATTCATTCCTTCGCTTCAATGCTGGAGCTCGGTTTTGACGGAAACGGACGGTTAGACGTGATTTTCACAATTTCTTGTCACTTTTTTCTTTTTCTTTCAACAACTTTCTTACGTTTGGTAAATCTACAGCGTTATATTTTTCGGGAACCCTCTTTGAATACTGCGACGACCGTACAGTCGTTTCGAGAAAAAATAAATAAACAATTTGATAATGAAAGTAAAAATCTGTAACTTTGTCGTGTTTGGCAAAAGTTCGCTTGCCAACGGACAACGATGAATCGCGTTGTACGTGGACGAGTCATGGCTGAAGGCATTTCCGGCCGAGAATTTCAACGAAATTTTAAAATTCTTTTTTTTTTTTACAATTCTTCAACTCAACTGTACGGTGATCTTTAAATTCATTCTCGAAGTTTGAAAAATTCGCGCAGTGAGACACAGAGAGCCGAGATTCATTTCCAATATTTTTTCTTTTCTTGTTTATTACATTTTTTTTTATCGTTATTTTATTTAAGTATATATTCGATATAAAAATAATACTCAGTCAATTAGTTCGGATTAATACTCGTACGTGACGGGGAGACGGGGTTTCTTTTCATCAGCGCTGCGAAAGCGTGTGTTCGTATTTCAATAGTGTAAATATCATTAGAATACGCATGTTGTATCTTTATAAATATCCTTTGTTTTTATACGTTCATTTGTATGCACATGAAGAGAATAAAAATGGAAAAAAAATTTTCACAAAATAGAGTTCGTGGACGAGGCAAAATGGCCAAAATGAATTGAAATTTCGGGAACATTTAAAAAAATGTTATTCCGGCCACAAGAATCAAGAGTCTGCACAGAAAAAATTGCAGGAATTTCAACGTCGTCCTCCGATTATCTTCGGTTGCGATAATTTTTCCATTTTTTATTTTTCCTCAGTACATTAAATTTTTTTTTTTAAATTCTTCTAAAAGAATTCGACTCAAAAAAATCTCAGGCAAAGTGGACGAGCCCTTGGTTATCTGTTCGAGTTTGTTTTTCATTAAAACCAAAAAGCGATCGAAACAAAAATGCACCAATTTTCGCTTTCGCTTCACAAATAAATTTTGTGTCAGAAAATTATTTCCCTGCAAATTCCAGTGCCAAATAAATCAAAATAATGTTCACAAATTCTATCTAAAGGATGGAACGATAAATCGAGTGAGAAATGGTGAAAAAAATTGCTTTCCCAGCAGGTAATTTTCCTGGAAACTTTTCACCCAATGATTTCGAGTCAAAAACTGTTGTGATGTGTTAATGATTACAATTCGTTCATAAACGCTCGTAGTTACGGAATCCAACGAAATAATGCCAAACATAAAAGTTAAAAAATCAGCGCGGACGTTGTGTGTCGAATAAATAATTTAAAAAAAAACTGGAATCCGCATGGATACGAAAAAAAAGTCAAAATGGACGAAAGAGTTTCGGGAGCAGAGGAGAAACGTTTGGAGTTGGAGAAACGAGAGGGAAGATCATTCACACGACGTTCGATCAATAGAATAAAAATGTAAATAAAAGCGAGAAACCAAAAATGGACGAAAAATGAAAAAAATCGAGACGAAATCGATATGAAAAATAATCGTTAAATAAATTAAGCCATTGTGAGGCGGTTACGAGAGGCGTTTGTACGCAGAGCCTTGGGGGGCGATGATGTTTGCGAGCGGAGAGGACAACAATAAGTTACTCGATTAAATTATTATTAAAAAAATTGGGTACTGGGTTTCGTGGGATGGGGAGGGGGGGGGGGGGGATATCAAGGGAGTAATGAAAAGGAGAGATTGTAAAAATACATGTAAAAAAGAACTAAATAATTTAATAATTAAGTAAGTGATTTACGTAGCGTATCGTTTTTTTTTGTTGTTTTTAAGTAAAGGATCGATTAAGGTCTTAATTTCTACAAAAAAAAAAAACATAAAAAAAAAGAGAAATACAATAAAATAAAATAAACTAAAACAAAGTGTGGAATACTGATATAAAAAAAAACGTTCTACAAGAAAGCCTCGGCGTAAACCATTGCCAAAAGACCTCCGACAAAAAAAAGTCCCAATTGGTGCTCGGTTTTAGCAAATCTACAAACTTCTCTCTAATACTCGATCGTAAGACACTTGTAGTTTCGTTATTTATTTCTTTTCTCCTCATTTCCTTCTCCTTCTGAGCTTCGTGGATTTTTTTGTTGTTGTTTTTCCTTTCGTACCTTTTTTTCTCTCATATTTTTTAAGTAATATCAATCGTAAAATAGCAATACCCGCCGTTTGATTCGTCATAGCGTTATTGTAAAAAAATATCATCTAGAATTCGCAGCGTTAGTATTTTCGTATATACGTGTATAGAGAGCTCGCCAAATATTCTCTTACTTAATAATTAAGCTTACGATTCTAGTGGGGGAAATAAAAAGACAGAGGGCTCGGGATCGCTGAATATAATAAACATATGTAAATCGCTACTAAGTTATCGATCTATTATTCACGACACTTAATGAATCGATAAAAAGTAACGCGCGCCTTATTATCGCGATTATTATTATGAAATATAAGAAACTTCTCAGGCTATACGAATGCAAACGAAAAATTATAGTCAAAGATTCGATAAAATGCCGAAGATAAATAACTGTCCATTTTCCTAGCGGATGAGTTCGCTCTCTACGTCATTTTCCTTTTGTCACAAAATCTCACTTCGAATTCATGTGCGAAATGTTATTTCAACATTGATCAATTTTTTGAAATTTGTGCAAAGACGAAGAATCTCACGTCAATTTTCTTGAAAAAAAGACGACTCAAGGTCACGGGGTCATTGTAGATTTAAAAAAAAGCCTGTAATACTGTTCTCCGTAAATACGAACGTCAAATTTGTGTCTGAAGCCTCGCAGTCGATCGTTTTTGTCAGGAAAAAGAAATTAGGACGAGAATTTTGGAAAAAACTTCTGCACTCCATAAAAATTGCTCCCTCCATGGGTTTTCGAACTTTTCCAATCTCAACGGGAAGGATTTTGTCCTAAGATCGAACAAGAGTCTCTCAACCTTATGGTCATTGCAGGGAAGAAATTGAGGAGAAAAAAATACGTTTCGTGGATAAAATTGTGTTAATGAAAACGAAAAAAAAAAGAAAACAGAGGAGAGATTGGTGAAATTTGTTTTGTTATATGCCCTTAACTATATTCTATATAACAAAGACTAAATCTATTTTTGGCAAAGTTTGTTTAGGTATATATGACATTAGAGACATAAACGATACTCGTAGTAAGATGCACTGGCCGTAAGTATTATGCGCTATACTGAGGTTGCTTAATACTTTTCTGTTTATCGATTATTTCGTTATCTGTACAAACTTGGAAAAGAGGGAGAACAAAACTATATGAATATTCGTTTTGGAAGGTCAGGCTTGTTGGTCAGTTGGGATACGAACTTTTGTTAATAAAGTCAGGTTGAAATATTATTTTAAGAATGCTTTTACAGATCGTTCGTAAGGGGGGAGCAAAATGGAGAATTATGGCGTTTGAATAGGCGAACGAATCAAGGAAAAGAGAGAGATAGAGTTTTATGGCTTTTGGAAAAGTGTCGAAAGCATGGGTGGGAGCAGCAATATAATTTTATGACATTTGCTCTGTGCAAAGGTTTTAAAAGTGAAATAGCAAATTCTGATAATTCGAGGAAATAGCGAAATGGCCTATGAAAATTTGTGAATAAACTCAAAAATAATCCCATGGGTTATTATCAACGTGACAAGCTGAGTTCGTCTTGACGTTGGCAGGCAAGTAAAAGGAGTAATGGTCCTTGAGGTACTTGGATCGACGTTGGAGATTCTTCAACTTTGCATTTGCTTAATTTCCCTGACCCTCGATAATCCCTTAAGTACTCGATTGGTAGTTCGATGTTATTGTCCGGTGCGAAGCGTAGTTTTTATTCGGAAAACCCGAGAAAAACTGGCCTCAGATAAAGGAGGGTGCAAAAAGCGAAACTGAATGATCGTTCAGGCCAACTCGAGGGGGTAAAAACGACGAAAAAACAAGGAAAAATCGTACTCAATCCGCTACGTCATTAAATCTACGTTTGTAAGTAAATTCTCCGCGATACGTCGTCTACGAGACAACAAAAAATATAAGAGCCTGCATTGTTTCAACGGTAAGATCGGTATTTAAACTATTATCGCTCGTGTATATTGAAAAGGGATAAAAAAAAAGAGAAATAAAGAAAAATTGTTACACACAGGATACTGGCAATCGATTGACTGGCTACGGGTGTGAAAATTTTCTTTTCCGGTCTCACATTGATCAACGATCGTGTCGTTTTTCTACCAAAACTACAGGACAAATCCCTGAGAGCTGTGGCAAAAAAAAACACAAAATTTCTGGAGTCGTGAGCAGAAAACATCGATGAACGATGAAACGACGACGGACGTCACAGAAACTTTTCGTCCCGCATTTCGTCGGTTTCGAGTATGCGATTGAGTGTCACGCACGCGCGCAAAGATCCTTGCGAGCGTGCACGACAAACGCTTTTCCCTTTTTCCTCAAAATACAGAAAAGAAGAAGAAAAAACGGTCGTCTTCGATCACTAGATTATTCGTAAACTGGGGAGGGGTATGAGAATAGCGGGCGGTAGATAAATTAATATTAAGATATAAAATAAAGAGTATTATGATCGATTTTGCTGCTCGTTACGGATCTCGGAGCTAATGAGCCCGTGGAACAAAAGCCAAGTGTGAGAGCAGTCCGTTCCTTGAGTAGTAAATAATAAAGATAAATTCTTCATAGCTCGTTGTCTCGTGAGTGTTGTATCGATAAGGGACGTAAATAACGTATTCCTGGGGTAATTCAAGCCTTGTAAATAAATCTTGAATGAGTTTTCGAGCTCGTTAAATGAAAGCGACAAAAAATATGAGAAAAATAGTAAAACGGTGGTGAGTAAAAATTTCAACGTTGAGAGAGAGAGAAGGGAGGAGAAGAAGAGAGGAAGAGAGAAAGAGGAGGAGAAGAGAGGGAGAGAGAGAGAGAGAGAGAGAGAGAGAGAGAGAGAGAGAGAGAGAGAGAGAGAAAGAGCGAAAAAATGGTAAAACGAGAAGAAAAATGAAGAATTTGTGAGGTATTTACAAAGCGACATTTGTGGTCGCACGATTCAATGCGATAATAGAAAAAATTTCGTATAAAAATATCCTCCCCGTATTATTTATCACGGTACGCGAGAGCGCGGATGTTTGTAAACGTGAGCAACGATCCACGCACACCCAAACTCCCAAATGTTCAATATTTACTCCTTTCTTTTGTTCCTGCCCCTCGTTCTAGACGTTAATAGTTAATACTGCGTTATAATATCAATTCTTAGTTTACTGCTCTCCACCACGGGCCAGATAGCTTAAAAACAGTTACCAATTAAAAATAAGAAAATAATAATAATAATAATAATAATAATGTTGATAAATTAAAATAAAGAAATAAAACTGGCGATAAAAGAGAGGCAGCAATAAATTGCGCGAATCTCTTGCGAGAATAACTCATCACTTGAACACTCGCTCCTGTACAAACTCGATAATCGCCGCTAATTTAGCACGTTTCAATCTCTATATATGTACAATCTGTGCACGTATATATGAAAGAAAACGTATACATTAAATAGAGAGCTAATAAGGCATCGATATTGAAGAACATGAGAATCGGTGATGCGTTCTTAAGTTTGGCCCAAGTGTTTTTCGAGTATTCCGTATTTTTTGTGTATTTTTTAATCTTTTTCATTTCGCCATTGGCCTTTTATGCTCGCTCTGGATATAAAAACGCATATCCCGTCACCTGAGATTCTTCGTTGAGGTTTCCAGGGGTTGTATGCCCCTCGCTTCGACCAACCCATGGAGCCTCACTTTGATCATTATTCTCTTTAGTTCCTCCTTCTTCTTACTTCTGTCTTGGTCGGTTTTCCTCTGACTCTTTTCGTCTGTTCTATCTCCGCGGCGAAGCTCATCGTTTCAGTGCGCCTCTTCCGAGAGCGATGTCGCCACGAGATTCAGTGGCAAATCGGAGATATTCTCCTCGTCACCGTCGTCCGGTTCCTCGTCGGAAACACGACGGCTCGCCGAACGATCCCTCGCCTCGTTCTTCACGTGCTGCGCAAAGTTGAACGCTTGATGACTCGTGTTCGTCGAATTTGGGCTCGACGCTTTCCGCGCCAAACGACTTACTAGATCTATCGAATACGTCTGCGGCGTACTCACGTGTGACATCATGTATGTCGATAAGGGTAACGAATAATTTAGCTGAGCTGGCGAAGCCGCTGGATGACCGCTCGACAGATGCGGCGGGGTCAATGCCGCCAACATCAAATGAGGCTGGATCTGGCGCCTCAAAGCTGCCAACATATCTGCACTCTCCGCATCCATTTGCTCCGGTTGCGTTTGCAACAGCGACGAATCTTTCTCTGCAAACAAAACACCACGGAATTAATAAATAAAATCTCCAATTCGTGACATTCTGGATTCTCCGAAACAACTGGGCCGGTTTTTATGCGTTTTTGTTTTTAGCTTTTTCATCTTATTTTTCGTTAAACGCAAAAAATATTGACCAGGAATAATTTATATTGGGCAAACATATTGTCCAGCAGGGAAATCACGTTTTCGGAATGTAAAGTCCGAAAATTTCTCAGGATTTCGTTATACATAGAATATTCGAAACGGCTCGACCGAAAATTAGGCAATTTTTCAATTCATTTATGTTATTTTTTATTCCATGAACAGAATATTTATTAGAAATAATTCCTAGTTTTTAATTTCTTCGAGATATTACCCAGAACTAAAATCACGTTTTCGAAAAGATAAAGTATGAAAATTTCTCATAATTTCCCTCCATATAAAATGTTCAAAACGGCTCGACCGATTTTTATGATTTTCCAAATAATTTTTTATTTAGAGACCAACATTTTTACTAGAAATAATTTCTATGCGAGAGAACAATATTCGCCGAGTCCACGATTTTGCCATTTCGAGATCCAAAATCCCGTTTTGGAAAAGATAAAGTACAAAAATTTGTCAAGATTGTACGCCAGTACGTAAAATTCTTAGGATTTATCGATTTTCGTGAAATTCTACAATGGGCTGAGCTTCGTTTGTTAAAGTCGTAGGCATTACTATCGGGCATTTTTGACCAGAGGAAGTGAGGTTCATCCTGGGGGAGAGGGTCGAGGGTTAAGATGGCATTTTGCAGAAAGGTATCATGCTGTGAATAAAAGTTGAAGGAATTCGGAAGAGCGATTGTGTACCCAAATCCAGGGACGTATATATATGGATATAAACTCACTTCTGTGCCGGGTGGGCTTTTCACCTTTTGGTCGGCGTCTACGGGTGTGTATAGTGTCCCTTCTCATAGTTACCGGTCTGTTAACACCGTGAAGCTTGTAATAAAGCCCACAAGCGTTGCAGACCATTTCGCCCTTCATGTTTCGTCGCCATATTGTCGTAGTCATAGTGCCACAATTGGTGCAAGACATGTCGACCTTTTTCGTCGAGTTAGCCCCGTGTTGATCATAATTTTGTTGTTTATTATCATCTATTTTTCTCTTCATTTTGCTTGACCATGCAGTAAAATCCTGAGCCTGTTGTTCCTCGCTGGACTCTTGTTGATAATTCATGAGGTCGGGACTCGTCGGTGCTTTGCTCGGGTAGCTCTGCTTCCTTCGTCCTTTCGTTTCTTTCCGACCGATGCTTGCAGGGCTCGAAGGATTGCTGTCCATCGAGACGCTCTGAAAAGTAAGCAACAAAATAAATTCTAGAGAATTCAGCAAATTATCGAGCGAGCGCCATAATCCGTTGGAGATAATCGTCGGCCCGAGAGCTAGTGTCAAAAAGACAATCTTTGGCACATAAACTTGACAAGGATTTGCGTCCAGCTTATTGAGACAATAAGAAAAATCTGAGGCTTTTTAGTGAAGAATCTCTGTGAAAAATCCTGTTTAATTCGACGTTGGGGTTCGCATCGTTGAAGAGCGACGAAAACTGATTATTCTTTAAAGCAGAGAGCAAAATTTTCGTACAGTATTCGTCAAAAATGGTGGGACAGCCTTCTTTGTCTTTCAAAAAACGAATTTACTCCACAAAATTGCGAAAAGTGCATTAATTACCGGAATAATTAATAAAAAATATATTTGTGTCGAATTCCAACGATACAAGCTTCAGAATTATTGTTCAATAGAAATCGCAGTATTTTCATTTCTTCGGTATTTTCCTATGGTTAAAAATCAAGATTTTTCGCAGTGATCGAAACGATTTTCTCGAGCGGGTATCCGAGGCTGTAGGGCAGGTATATAAATATATAGGTAAAGGTGAAAAGGCTCTGACGATTATTTTACTGCCGCTGGAAAACCGTTCGAATCCTCGCCCCCGAAAGAGCCGAAGAAAAGAGAGAGAGAGAGAGAGAGAGAGAGAGAGCTAAGAAATCTGTACCTGTTATCGCAAAGAGATCCTCTGTAATGGAAAAAAATTTCGAACAAAGAAACGTGCGGGAAGGAACATTCTTCTCTCTCTCTCTCTCTCTCTCTCTCTCTCTCTCTCTCTCTCTCTCTCTTCCTCGTTCCTACGATCATTCTCCGACTATTCGGTTACTGTACCATCGGAAAATTCTCCAATAGCGTGAAAGATCTCTTTTCGTTCGACAACTCTCGGTGCCTCCACCTTCGAATTACCTTCAGGGATTCGAACAATCGAGAATTTCCTCGATACAGACCAACAATGGACAGTCTCAGAAAAATCCATTGTCCCCTCCACCAGAAAGTACAAGGGCTTATCTGAACATCTGTTAACAGCGGGTTGACACGTTAAGGTACTGGCCGTAAGTTCAAGAGATCGCCAAAAGGCCAAAGGAAAATGAAAGAAAGAAAAAAAGAGAAGGGGGGAGAGTTCTTTTCCTGGTAGTTATCTATTATCTGTTGGAAAGAAGCTTCTCAAATCCTTAGGGAAAAGTTCGTGGAGGCTTCGATACCTGAAGGGCAGGTGGGCCCTAAATAGCGCCCGAAGGATCCTTTGACACCCAAGGGTCACCTGACCTGCCTCTAGAGTTTTGTTAGCCTCGCAGTTATATACCTTAACGTTTGTATACCTGCTGCTAGCTGCCGATAGCTGCACAGAGCTTCTTTTTTCCTATTCCTCAGAAAACAGGGCTACGCAGTTATATTTGCACCGAGAAAACAGCCCTCTGGCTCCGCACAATATTTTTACTTCTTTCTCCCCCACGCGTCGCTCCTGCTAGCAAAAGTTTATTTGCACACGAAAAACGTTTTGGGGTCAAATTTTTTCTCCATTCTTAAATCTCATTCTTAACCCATGGGCATTTCCCAACTTTTTCTTTTTTTCTCTTTTGCCCTCACTATCCTCGCCGTCTCTTTCCTCATGAATTTCCTTCTTCCAGCGTTAATGATCCACAAATATTTGCTATCGTCAGAGAAGTCCGGTAGCTTCTCCGTTTTTTTTTATTTGTCATTTCTTCACAGCCCTTTCGTGCTTCTTTTCGATTTTTCACGCTCCTCGAATTGATCATCATTTTCTCAAAAAGTGATGCAACCTTTTCGTTGATTTCGAATGGAGTAAATTTTTTTTTTCGAATATGTCTATCAAGAAACGTCGCCCAAGGATTTTTCTATCGAATTGAAATATTTTTGGCCTTCGATTTGCTGAATTTTCGTACCTTGCTCTCCAAACATGGCATGTTCGTTCGATTTCCAAGTATCGAACAGTCCGGAGCAGTTCGTTCGATCGTCGTACCCTGTGTGTCCCTGTAGAATCTTATCTGTGGAGATGCTCGGTCCCCATCGACTGCAGTGATGCCAATTTGTCGATTATTTATCAAAGATCGCAGCAAATTTGTTGCTTCGCCGGTGAAACCGTTGTTTAATTTGTCACCGTTCGTTCGAGTTATTTCCAAGCTCCTGTTGCTGTTGAGGAACGAAAATTCAAAAATGATTATTCGTTCCAGCGAGAGGGTGGGAAAATCAATTTTCCGCGAAGTCACGATTTTTTTTTCGAATTTCCGACAGAAAAATAAAACGCTTCTGGATTATTTCGAATTTCCTGGCGCAAAATATTCGATTCTATTGACACGTAAAAAATAATTGATCACACACGTTTGCCCAACTTGAAAAAACGATTATTTTTGCTTAGCACAAAACTTTCGAGATTATTTCGTCGATTGATTTCCGTCGATGTTTCAATGCCTCAAAGGCAATGAGCGAAGAGAAAGCAGAAGGTGTGTCTTTGTCCCGGAGGCGTGCAAAATGTGTTTTAAGAATGAAACGATAAGACGAGGCACCTATTTAAGAGGGCAAACAGAGACTACCGGTTGTGGCTTCTGGTGGCAGGTTAAACCATTCAGAACCTCGTATCTCCTTGCTGATAACGCGAATAAACACTTTAACGTAAATATTTGTGAGATTCGAATTTTTACGTATTAGAAAAACGTCAGTCAAATATTTATCTACTCGATTTGGAGAAAGTCTGCAAACTCTTTCGAATGCTTTCGAGCATCTCAACGTGGACGGAAGTTTTTTGCAAAAAACGAAAATAAGAGCAGCAAGCATTGATTTTTTTTTTTTTTTTGACAATTTCGAATGAAACTTGAGATTTTTGTTATTTTCTAACATTTCATCGAGTTACTCGAATGTGACAAGCATCGAACATTGTCTCGTTGTTATTTCACGTTTGGATAATTCTATGACTTAATTGTGAATGTCCAGAGGGACAAAGATAGAGATGAAACGAGGGGAAAAAAGACTTGGCAATGAAACGAGTGATATCACTATGCGCGACTCATTATTATTCAATCTTGATTTACGATCATGGCTAATAATAGACCTTTAAATGGTCTCACATATGAAAAACCATAGAAAGCTTAAAGGCTTGAAACGACGCTTTTATCATTCGCTATGATTATCCGTATTAAATGCCTGGCTGATTCGAATAACAGTGAGGAAAATACAGATTTTTTAATGTCCATTAACCAAATTATGACAAAGTTCATTTTTATTCTCGTAATTTCGTAACTTGGAAAATCTTTTACTCTCCAATTGACGATATTCATATTCGAAGCTTGTCGCATCATTTTCAGCACATTCTCGATTAATAAATTTCGCAATTTCCTTAGAACATTGGAAAATCCACGTTTTTGAGTAAAATTCAAATAAACAAATAAAAGAAATTTCTCGATCCTCTTAGAACATGGAAAAATAAATTTTTGGAGGAAAATTAAAATAAATAAATGAAATCAATTTCTGCATTCTCTGAGAACATGAAAAAATGGTCTTTTTGGGCAAACTTAAAATAAGTAAATAACGTTGAATTCTGTTTCTTCTTAAAACATGGAAAAATGATTTTTTTTGGGTAAAATTGAAATAAATATATGAAATTTTTTTTTGCATTTTCTTAAAATATGGAAAAATCAACTTTTTGAGGAAAATGAAAATA
The DNA here is from genome assembly GCA_030522525.1 of Campopleginae sp. 14b. Lineage (NCBI taxonomy): Eukaryota > Metazoa > Arthropoda > Insecta > Hymenoptera > Ichneumonidae > Campopleginae sp. 14b. The sequence continues at coordinate 41,496 of JAPYYS010000588.1, read as the reverse complement.
AATGAATGAAATAAAATTCTTACTTAGCAAGTGCCTGCCAGAGCTTAGTCGTCTCTTGATCTATGTGAGTGTCGGAGCAATTGCTCTCAGGTGTGTCCATTCTGTTGACAGGGCTACCAGCGTTCGGTGTACTCCTTTTAGAGCTGCTCTCGTAGCTGTTTTCAAGTTTGATACGTTTGTTGACGGTCATATCGTAACCGTTTTCCTCACCGTCGCTTTCGTGTTCACCCTCGCGATCCTCGATTTCCAATCGGTCGGGATCCGAGCTATTCGAGCACGTATCCTCCTCGGGCTCGCACTTGATGCTCCCGACGATTTCCGCCCGATTCGTTTCCACCTCCTCGTCCCGCATCTCGTTCGATTCTTCCCTCTGAGGTATTACGTTTTGATTTATGCTGATTGGAGATTTCGCTTCCTCGTTGAATAATGTCTTGTTTAATTGTAAAAACGACTGCGTTGGAAATTCGTCCTTTACTTTGGCAGTGGAGAAAGATTTTTCCTGAGGAAAAAAATTAAAAATTGCATTTTCACGAAAATTTTTATTTTTTCGCAAAAAAAATGAATCTTTTTCCACTAATCTCCAAATTCTTTCGGTTCAATCGACCCAGGAATGTGCAACGTTGAAAAATGAGGAAAAAAACACGCAGCCATGAGAGTTTTTTACGAAATTCGACGATCCAAACTCCAATTTCGTTCCCGAACTGAATTTTTGGCAAAATTTTGGTCGAATTTATTTTTAAGACTCTAAAATTCATCGAAAACGTTTCGCGGTCGCTCGTAGTGACAAATATCGAATATTGCTTCTTGTCCCTACGATTGCTGCGACGTTTTTTTCTCCGATACTCCGGCAGCGATCCTACCGCTGGAAACACGTGTTTCTGTGTTTACTCCAACCGGGCAAACTTCCTCGGCATCAGTTTATCAAGGACTGTGCATTTCGTCAGATTTTCTTTCGGCGAACATTCGCAATTGGATAAAAATCTAGTTTTACTCGTTCGAAAGGCCCAGGGCCAATTTTTTTTCACGACTTACGAGAAAATCACGAAAGAGAGAATTTTTTTTCGATAAATCGAGAAAACAATCAAAATTCCAAAAATATATTCAAATTTGAAAGTATGCAATCAAAAAATTTCGCATCTACTGACCTCAATTAAAGCTTCCGCCTTGAGATTACCGATTCCGAGGTATTTCACCGTCCGAGTTACATTTGAGCTGTTATCGGTGTTTACACTTTTAATCTCCGTTTTTTTTTCTGGGTCAGAGTGATAAGGTCGAGGCTCAAAAGGAATAGAAGACCTTGAGACGCCTTGCGCAACACGAGCGCGGCGTATATCAAACTGCATCCAGATTAGAAAGAAACAGCTTTACCAACATAAACGAGATTTCCGAGTGTTTTATATCGAGCTTTTGTGCAAACACTTATACATTGTGAATTCCCATAAAACTTTATATCCATAAACTATTAACCAGAGAATTAGCATAGTTCTTGCAGATAAATTTCCATTTTTCATATCATTAGGTTTTTTTTTCTCACTCCGTGACATTGGCAAGGTAAAATAATGAGATTTGCCTCGCGATAATTTTGGAAATTTGTTTTTTTTTGTTCTTTTTCGCTCAGAAAAAATGGAATTTGCGTGGTTTTTAGTGCAACTTTTTGATCGTTCTCGTTATGGGGGAACATTTAGATAAAAAGAGTTGGTCAGAGAACATGGAAATCTCGTTTGTGTCGTCGATGTGGAAACTCTTAGAATTTTCAATATAAAATTGTGCATGAGCGTATGTAGGAGGATTCTTATCTACAATCAGATTGCACATGTTGCACATTCCTGGTTTGATGGTTACTTGGAATAGTATGACTGTTCGCCACTGTCAGCGGTTTGGGTCAATTTTAATCGAAGCTTTTTCCGACGTCGTCATATTGTCAATTTATGCTGGAGTTTCATTTTGTTGGTCGTTGCTTTTGCGATCGGAGAATCGTTGAGCAAAAATGTGACGAAGCAGGTGACGAAAAACCAAGAGGCATTACCTGGTCGTCCTGTGAGGACAACTGCTTCGCGCAGTCCAGGTACTGTTTGAGTATAACGTCAGATTTTCGCGAGACTTCGCGAAAATTGTGTAAAATATCCAATTTGTATACGCAACGGTGGCAGATGATGGGTGGCAGACAGTCGCCATTTTCAACCTGAAAATTCCAAAAAAATTCACTTTGTTATTTGTTCGCAAAACTGTCATCGTTTATTTTCGGTAATCCCAAAAATTGGACAATCGCCAATGATGAATGTTTCTTTAGGGTAAAAAATCGTACACCATTTTTCCAGCGTTGACATTTATGGCTCTAAAAATCGTCGAGGCTTTTCAATGTGCAATTTTCCGTTATTTTTTAATCAAATTTTTTTTTTTTTTCAAGTGAAAAAATTCCTCCACATCCTTCTGAATGCCGTTTCCGTTTTTTTTTTCGTTTCAATAAAAAATCGGACGTGAAATTCTGTCCGGAAATATTTATTTCCTGAAAAATTGACTTTCAATTTAATTTGCAACGATTATCACAGATTTCGGTGTTACGTGGATTGGCGAAAGTATCACGGGTGGAATTATACCTCGAGAGACACGTGGGAGTCGAGAGTTTACTATTTATAGGCCAAATATAATACTCCCATTGTATATTCCTCTCTTGTGATTCATTTTTCAAAGCGCATTTTCCGAAAACTCGTTTCCATCGTGCAATAAAATAATGCGTTTGCATCTTAAAAAAATACGAACTTGGAACGACGAGTTACGAGAAACTATCTAACCGATTACAATTTTTTAATTCCATTGAAGATTGCACCACCGGAGGTAACGGGAAACCCAATAAATTTCGCGAATCCGTTCATCTCGCGGTTTATTTTTCGCCGAGAAAAGTGCGACAAAATTTTTTTCACCGAATTTTTTCTTTTTTGGTGAATACCGCCAAAACAGTTGGTCGTAAAGCATAAAAGAATAAAAGCAATTTCGTCAGGCATGAAATTTCCCACAAAAAAGGTCCCCTAAGAAATTTGCCTATCTGCGGTATTTTCTTCTCCAGGGCGCCTCGAAGAGATGTGATTTTTTTTACGGTACTCTGATCGTCAGCCCGTAAGGACCTTTTTTATAGAAAATAAAATGCAATACAAAATCGGTCCTATTAACTTTTGCTCTATTCCCAACCGTTTCCGCCCTAAGTGCAAAAGAAGAAAAAGAAGCTTAGCCGGACTTTCCGTCTCGAATTTCATAGCCGAGCTCAATTCCACGAAATAGACCAACGACCCAGGGACACCCTGTACGTAAACAACTCGAATACGAGAGGAAAAAATGGATCTAGAAAAAACAACAACAAAAGAAATCATGTTCGCGACTGAAAAAGGTCAATTCCCGAAAAACGCATAAGCGAAGAAATGAAGCGGTTGGAATATCACGTAACCGAGAAGCAATTGCGATGAATAATGTTCCAAAATCACACGCACACAGGTAGATGAAAAAAAAAGCCAGCTGGTGTAGTGAAATTGACTAAAACATTTTTTCAGTGTAGGCCAACGTACTTGACGGGGAAAGAGGAAGAGGAGGAGGGGGGGAGAGGAGATTCGGTAGTGCGAGCCAATATATACCCACGCCGCTTTCTGACAAGAGTTCCGAGAGAGTGTACGTCGAGTATCGGTGTGCGCGATGTAACGTGTGAGCGTACGCGTGTGAAACCTGATAAGAGGGCGGTCCAAATAAGGAGGCACGATTTATACGAGCAAGGCTCACCGGAACGATATATTCAATGAGAAACAAGGAAAAAACACACGCACACACACGCCGGAGACACAAAAATAAGAATAATCCTTTTGGATAGTCATACGAGAATGATGGATAAGAAATATTGGAATGGGCAGTTTACAGCTGCCGAATGGACGTGCTCGGAATAATATTAGGCTAAGAGAAAAATGAGAGACGGAACGAACGTTATCACTGCCATTTTAAAATCTTTCGTTAGTTCCTTCATACTTATATATATATATATATATATATATATATATATATATATGTCAATACATATGTATATGTGTGAATATGTATGTATATGTAGTGAAGGAGCCGCGAGTCTTATCTCCCGGACACATCTCTTGCCAAACTTTCTCCCCGTGCCACGCGCACCACCACAAACGTACGACGATATCACGAATAGCACACATACACGTAGGCACACTCATGTGGGGACATATAAAACATATCCCTGATACACTCACTCAGTCACTCACTCACTCACACGTGAACGGGAGACACACCGATATATAGGCCTATAAAGAAATATAAAACTACGAGAGACAGTAGAGTACAGTCGCCAAAGGTATGCCCCTCTCTTTGCTTCTCTCTCTCTCTCTCTCTCTCTCTCTCGCTCTTTCGTTTTGCTCAATGATAGATAAAGATAGAGCGAGAATATAGGGAACCAAGATATTAAAAACGGTGTACGGGCACTTTCGATTATTCTCCCAAGGTATAAAATTTAGAGCAAGAACGAGAAAGAGAGAGAGAGGGAGAGAGATATCGAAAAGATTGTGTGCGAGCCTGAGCGAACGCACGGATATCCCAACGCGAGGAGAGACCCGCGGGCTCCCCAGATGTTGCGTCTATTTTCGATGAGACGACGACAACGAACGAAACTCACGAAAGACGAAAACGAATGAGAAAATGATAAAAGGAAATGAAAATAAGAGAACGGTAAAGAGTTCGCTCTTAGTGGAGGCTTTTACTTCTTTTTTCAGCTAATCTTCGCTCAACTTTATTGTCGTCCAATCGAAATAATATAGGTTTTCCGGTTTGGTTTGTATGCTTACCGCTATCGAGAGGCACGTAAGTATCTTGTCGGCAAAGTTACGCTGCAGACCCTCGTCATCGAAAATCGGCAGCTTAGAGCCGTCCGACGATAAACAAAGGCGACAAAGCTCGTAAAACTTGGGCGGTACATTGAACATAATTAATAATGGATTTTTATACGGCGAACCGAATGCCACCACACGAAAAAACGAGTCATCAAGTTGACTCTCGTTTTTTTTAAATACAAACTCACTATACTCCCGGATCCTTTTTTTCCTCTTTGCTTTTCTTTTTTTTAAGTACGGAAACACACTCGCACGCACCGAAACGCTCCCGAATCCGCACCACAACGACGATTTAATACTTTTATCGTACTATTATTATTATTATTATTATTATTATTATTATTATATTATTATTATTATGGTAATCCTTTTGTCGTGGTTAAATTTATTTGACGATTCTTCTTTCTCCACTGCCAACAAAAAACACGCGGAGCACGAATACACACAACACACTCATTCGCTTTTCACCTCTTTTTTTACTCTCTTATCTCTCGTTCATATTTTTAATAATTAAGAAAAAAAGGGATAAAATAAAATATAAAATAACGAACGAAACACACACTACGCGAATCTTTTGCGGTGTTAGCAGACCGTGCTCTCTCTCCCGCTGTCTCTCACTTATCACAGTCACCGCCGCGGCTCATTGTCAGAAGAGAGGCACACATACACTAACCCGCTGTATACGCTCCCAATCCCGCGCACATACTATCAAACCATCTCTTTCTCCTATACCTTCTATTCCCCCCCCCCTCTCCCTCGGCCCCCGCCCGGCTTCTCTCCGGGGCTTCCATGCACCCCTCTTCCGGCCTTTTCTCCAACTCTCTCCCTTCTTCACCCTCGTTGCCATGTCTATCTATCTCTCTCTCCCTCTATCGCCGCGCGCCCTCACTCCGTTCAAACGCACACAACCGTAAATAGGCTTAGCGGCCTCTTCCCCCTCCATTACGCCCTTTTGCCGTCTGACAGTGATTACGAGAGGGCGCGCTTCGCAGTTCGTCATCTAAAAAAATTTCAGCTTCCTACTTTCCACCACCCATGGCGCTACCCGTCGGACCAAACAGAGTCATCTACATTCGCACTACACACTGACATTTTCAGCGGCAAATTTTCGAATCCTCAGATTCGTCACTAAAATCATACATTTTTTTTCGGAAGTTTATTCATTTTTCGTCAACCACGATTTTCCATAGAAAAAAATAAATTCCGTACCAAGTTTCATGATACCGCAATTTATTTTTTCTGGTTTTACGGTTTTAAAACGGCGCCGTTACAAATTATTGTTTTCCTTCCGTTAAAATTAGCTTAACGGCCGAAAAATAATAATAATAAAAAAGAAAAAAAACTACAGGCTCATAAATACGCATTTGGGCGAGTTCACAGGGAGTAAACATAACCTCAAGGATTTTTATGACCAAATGAAAAAAAAAACGGTCTACGTTTATATCGCATTGGCGAAAATGCCGTCCACAGCCTCCCAATCGGTCTAATTTTTCCTTGAAATCATTAATTGCCAAACTTTTGTCGAAATTATATTTTCGTTCGCGAAATTCCGATCTCTGCCGCTTGACGATTTCTAGAAAATCATTCGGAACGTCGCGCGAATAATTCTAGAGAAAAGTAATGCTTGCGAATCCACCGCCGGATTGTGGAAAAGAATCGAGATGATCGAGATCAATTCCATCGGATGGAGCAAAGACGATGAAATGATAATGGAAAATTTTTTATTGCGAGATGAATGAAGGGATTGCAGCATTTTTACCAAAGACTTCTGTTTCGAGTTGTGAACACGATGAATCGCGATGTCAGTGTAAAAACCGCTTTCTTATCACGCGTCATTTTTCTCGGAACTTTAATTACGACGAATAAGTAGCCCAACCCATAAATATATGAAACGTTGGAGATGAAAGGGGCAAGGAGGAGGGAAGAGAATGACTAACGCTCGGTATTGCGCTATAATCCATCGACCACTTTCGACCCACGCTCCGTTTTTATCTCACGAGACATCGTTTCCTACTACCTTTAGATTTAACGGCGTATACACATTTATATCCGTAGATTCGCTTCTTTGTAAATACCTCACGTATCTTTCCCTATACATAATCCTTCGTGTGTCTTTCCAATGCATTTGTGAAAAGCGCAACAGCCTGCTGTACGGTTACGCATATCCCACGTATTATCTCTCAGTCATACACCTTTTATCATCTGGAAATTCCTCTCGAATACCAATCGAATCTCCTCGTGAGAGATTCATCGAGCAATGCCGTTCCCAGCGCCACGCGCCAGCGGATCAAACTGGACATCGTCGACTCCAGATTTCTCCGCAAATATTGAAATCACGCAATCATTAAAAAAAATAGATATACATTCATGAAAAAAATTTTCTTGCGCGATTTCAATAAAAATTCAATGAAAATTTTGAGCTCGCTAAATGGAGACGTTTAACCGTCCAACGCATATTGGCACCTTGTGCCGAGGGGTTACAGATTCCATGTTTCGTCGACAGGTTCGCTGCTTCCGCTCGTCGATAACGGAGGAAACCATTCGAATAGAATTCCATTTTCAAAATAATGACTATTAATTTCGTATTTCACAAAAAAAAATAAAATAAAAACACAAAGCGAATGAATTAATAGAAAATGAGTCAAGGTGAATATATAATATAACAATCATTATTATATTCAGCAACATTTAAATTAAAAAAATGCAAAATGATTAAATTAATAGAGAATAAGTCAAGGTCAATATATAATATAACGATTATTATTATATTTACATCAATTTACAACAGCAGCACACTTTTGTCTGTCAAATTCCGATCCGTTTCTTCTTCTTTCCTGCTTTCTCTGCAGAAATGGCAAAATCATAAAACATACATTTTCTTAAATAAATAAATACATGTTCATGTGTACACGGTGTTTTCAAGATTCGTTGGCTTTATTGAGTGACCGCTGGGAATGAAAAGCCATTTGATTTTTTTTTCGTTCTTTAAAATCGAAAAAACCCATTGTTCCGATACATTTCAATAAACTATTTTGTAAGTAATTTTCTGCAACCTCAATACTGCGTATCACATCGAATTTTCGACAAACCGAGAAAAAATATATTTACTACAAAAATATAGCTCCATTTTTCCGTTATCGTGGAATTTATTGATTCGATTAATGTTAATTCCCTAAAATCATTTTTTCAACATTCGCAATCCACAAAGGAAAAGAACTTTGACGTTCATACCCGCGAACCAGATTCACACACAAACACATTTTCTCACTCTGAACTCACGGAGATCAATAAATTATTTTTAGTCTCACATCGTATAGTTTTTGCGTATCCGACGCCTTATCAAAGTTTCGGGAAAAAAAAGATTTAAGATTCTTTTCCATTGCCAAAATCTTCGTATTCGATTTTTTAGTTTTGTCGGGTCCAAAAGATTTGAGGACCAGTTTAAAATTGAAGGGAGGACAAAAATTCCAATAGATTTGACGTTTTTTTCAAATAAATAACGTAATTGGTTCAGGGTTCGGTGTACATTTTTTAATTTGTCAAACGATTGTACTTTTATAGTGAAAATTGATTGATAATTTGGCAGTTTGCATGGAATGATTAAGGATTCCGCGAGGGCATTGAAAAATCAATGTAAATGGTTTTTTTTCGATCGAGCCCAATCCTATGATGGAGTTTGCAGGGATTACTGGCCAAGGTCATTGCCGAAGGAGCAGAAAACGGAGAAATCTTGGCTTCTGCCATCGGCGCAAAATTCCTTTGGAAAATCGTGAAAAAGAGCGTTTCAATTTTTCTATTCTCTGAATCGTTCGTTAGAGATAAATGCACGACTAGTTAATATTGCTCGATCCCTGTGCCTGTGGACGTGCCAACTCCGAGTTAATGGACTCCATTTCCAAGAATAAAAAAATACACGAGCTCGCACAGGAAAAAGTGGCGCGTAGACACAAGCTCGTGATTTCCGCACAGGAATAATCGGACCAAGTATAAAATCGACGTGAAAAATGAGTCTCAATCACCGGAAATCGTCTCTTGAAATGTTGGCGAAGTAGTTGAAGCCCGCGGATTCACCGAAATCCAGGAGGAGAATCAGCGTCTGAGTATGGGAAAGATCGAGACTGCGTCGACAAACGACCAATCACGTATCACAATTCGTCTTTAAAAATTTTCTCGCCCTTCCTCTCTGTCGTCGTATGTGGAATTTTATCTTTGGAAGACGAATAATTCCGCTCATTGCTGAATTTTCCAAGGGCAGCGAGATTCCTGTAGTAAATTTTGAACCTCTGCCTGATCTGTTCCAATTTTTTATCCTCAATTCGAAGATTGTCGACCGAACCGAGTATCAGATGAATTTCTCTGATGTGTTCGAGTTTCAATAAAATTTCTCGTCTCACTCGACTCACTCGCTTTTTCGAGAGAGTCTCATGGTTGCGGTTGAGTTTACGATAGTTAATCAATAATTTCTCAATTATGTCCAGACACAGACGACGAGTACGAGCCACACAGTCTTGGGGCGGCTCGCCAGAGCCGAAACTACAAATATTCACTAGGGCCTCTACGTGCAAGTCACCCTCCAAGTTGGCCAACACGAAATTCAACAGATTTGGGATTGTTATCGGCAACGTAAAGGGGTACACGGTGCTGTCCTCTTTCCTGAAATAATTATTGGACATAAAAATGTTAAAAAATTATTCAATCGAGTTAATTATTCAATTAATTCGGTAAAGCCACAATTTTTTATTATAAAATCTGAATAAATTCATGATCAATCTTCAGATCGTATTCTTGCAGCGAGAATTTTTTAAGAGTTTTTTTAAAAGATTTTTGAAGAGTTTCGAAATATTTGATTTTCGTTTACACCAAAAAATATAGAATTTACCGTTTTGCTGGGAAGAACAAGATCGAGGGATAACGATGCATGCTGTATTCCCAGGGCAAATCGTTGTTGTCACCGTCGATTCTCACAAAAATCAAATGATCCATTTTCGAGAGATATTTGGCAACGGTCAGATACACGTAAGCGATTGCGCTGCAGAACGCGCAGTAAGGCGAATGATACATCACAACGACATCCTGCAAATTCATATTTTTTAATGAAAAAATTTATCAAAATTCATTAAAAATTTAAAAAATACGTAAAATTTATTAAAAATTAAAAAAATGATTTTAATTTATTAAGAATTTAAAAGTAATTAAAATGTATTAAAAATTAAAAAGTGAAAAGAGCGAAAAACCGGGAAAGCTTGAACAAAACATTTCGGTTTTCACAAATAAAAACATCCTTACCATTTTGGGGTCCATAACTACATCTAAAAACGTCTCGGCGTTCAACTCTCGTACGCAGATTTCAGTTTCCTTGACATCGTTACACCCTCTCAAGCTTTTGAAGTCTTTTGCAAATCTCTTAGAGCTTTCAGAACGTAAAGTTCGTTGCAAAACTCCCGTGGAGTATTGATTGATGAATTCTACCAAAGATTCTCGACTATACGGTCTTTTCATGAGGTACTGACTTTCTTGCTGCAAAAACAAACAAAAAGACCTTGAATTTCGTGATTCTGGATCCTCCGAGAGCCTCGAGTACACAATTCATCAAAATAACCTTCAACTCACGTCCGAGTCGAGAATAACGACCGCAGTTTTGTCTTTCGTTTTCAAAACATCGATACCAAGTCCCTCAGCAAAATGAAAGTATTGCAAACTGTCTATAGCTATCATCGCCAATACTCTTTTCTTCCTGCAACCTGAAGCTGTAACTTTCGACGAGTTACTCGTCTCCGTGACGTCCGGAAATATAGGATAATTGTATTTATTTCCTGCCAACAATTTGACGCATCGATCCTTGAAAAATCTCGCCCTTATACCGATCGCTGATCGCGGATCCTTCTCACCGCTCAATTCCGATGGTTTGGGATCGTCTCTAGAGAAAAAAAAACGAAGGCTGGTCATTTCATTCAAAAGACGAAAAATCGGTTCTTTTTTTTAAATCATTGAAGGTTTGACAATGGCCAGGAAAACGAATAAACATGTTTCCAAATTTATATTTAGTTCAATTAATTCGAAAAGATCGCGCGAAATTTTTATCGTTAAAAGTTAATACGAAAATCATTTATCTTATTTGAAAAGTGAAAAATCAAATATTTTCTCAAACTCATTGAAGGTTCAATAATAGATCAGGAAAACGAATGAATATTTTTTCAGAATTTTTCTTTTTGTTTTGTTGGATTGGAATAACGTGGGAGACTTCATGGATGCAAAAACGTACCGAGCATCGGAAGATTCTTCGTGCAAGTTAGCGTTCCAGTTTCGATCGCTATCACAGCAAAATTGTTGTTTGTCAAAGTCGTCTTCATTATCTACAGCTTTAAAAATGTCAGATTCCTTGCAAATTTGTTGGATATTATCTTCGGACATGCTGCATACTCCAGATTCGGCATTGAGATCGGAACCGAGAGTTTTTTTACACGAGAGACATTTGTTGAGAACGACGCTGGCGCAGCAACTGTCGTTAATCCACTGCTGAATGGACACGCTCACGACAGGCGCATCGGGCCTGAAATTTCTGTCTTTTAAAAGCTTCACGCATTTCTTGCTTTCTGCTCGATGCTTCGCAGCTCCTTGACGAATATTTTCTCTCAGACGCTCCACCCAATTCTGCTTCAGCAAAATTTCGTCGCACGTGTAATATTGCAGAGCGACTTCTCTGAGCTGGAGAGCGGATTTCACATCGAAAAATCATATTTTAAAATTTTTATCGCCAACTTAGTCTCGAGACCCCGGAAAATAATTTTTTTTACCAAAAAAAAAAAAAAGACTCACCAATTTGTAATTGTAGTTGGAATCATGCAACGGGTTTCTCGGTGTGAATAAAAAAAGGACAGGACCTTCGCGCATGTAAGGAGCCAGCGTGAGTGATTTAACGCCAGGCGGTTGGAGCCACAGAGCGACCTGATGCATAGAGCTCTCAATCCACTTGAGCAAATTTGGTGTCGTCCACGATTTGTCTGTTGGAAAGATCTGTCGGCAATTAAAAGCGAACAATTAATACCCGATTTTTATTTCACCCGGAAAAACGTGTTTTCCTGGCCAACGAAGTTTCCAACTTACTAAAGTTTCGTTCCACATCGACAACGTCGCAGCCGGCCAGGAATAAATACCAAATTCCTCACTCGCTGTCCGGGGGTCTGTGACAACTGCAAAAGTTACATCTCTGTTTGGATCCTTTCCCAAAAAGCGGGTCGCCGTTCTGTAGTACTCTTTGTAACCCGGACTTATGGATAAACCCTTGAAATCTATGAATGCGGTCACCACTGCCTGCCGGAAGAGAATTTCTTGTAAATCGCCATTAAAAATCAGAAACTCGATCGAATTGAGTCGTTGGTGTTAAAAAAAAATAAAGACAAATAGTGGAAATGAAAAATAAACAAATCTAGGATTACGCCAAATAAAAGATTTTTATGATACTAAAGTTTACATTGATGGAATGCAACGAAAAATTTTTTTTTTAGTAAATTTTGCTTTCGAATGACAAAGAAGGTTGTTGCACTATTTTTAACGAATACTGTATGAGATTTTGGGCTTTGTTTTGAAAAATGATCAGTTTTCGTTTTATTTCATCGATGCCAACACCAACTTCGTAGTTCTTGACATAAACTTACGTCGCTTTCCACAAGAAGTTCGGCGAGATCTTCTTTTCTTGTTATTCTGTTTAAGGGACGGATGAACGATTCCAAAAATCGTATCATGTAAGCGGCTGTATTTATTCCTAGGTATTCAATGGGTACGTCGCGAGAAGGATAAAGTATCAAAACCGGATAGCTCTGAATTTTGTTGTACTGGGCCCTGCATTCCGATCCTGGATGCCAGCAATTGATGGCAGCAAAAAAAATCTGGAAAATGACCTTTTGTTTATCCGCTTGGATGTTACGTAGATTTTTTCTTATCGTGGGCTTATCTTTACCTTGGAATAGTAGTATTGAGCAACCGTTTCAAACTCGTGTCTGACCACCTGGCTCTCGGCATCCCAGGGAGCATAATACATGACAAAACTTAAATCTGCGTCGGTCGTTCGCTTAATCATTGCTTCCAAATGTCCCTTGTAAAAATCCAGTATGACGGAAGTTTGGTTGAAGAAAGGTCGAGCCGAAGGCGGTTTCGATATTCTGGGAGGTCTGGGAAGCATCAATTTGCGCATTTTTTAAATTTATTATTCGTGAGTGACAAATAGGAATTGGAAGACTTTTTTTTTCGTATTCTGGCGGTATAATTGTCGGAAAATTATTTTTTATGAATATTAATTTATGACGTTATGGAACGATATAATGAGGTTGGAGGGGAGATTTTTTTTTTGGGAAAAGAGGATAAAATGACGAGTGTTGATTTTTTTCTGTATTTTTATATAGATAACCTGAAAAACTCACGCGCTGTGAATCGCAGCGAAGCCAAGAGTAAGTGTAACGGCGACATAGAGACAAATTATTTCTCTCGAATACGAAAACATTTTGCTTGCGAGTCTTTCCTCTATTGATGAGCGTCGTATTCTCGCCACGTCGGAATTCTCTGATTGCGTGGCCGATTGTGCTCTATCATCAACATTTCGCGGCGTACTGGAATGTTCTTCCACGCTCAACATTATCCGCCCGACAGAAAATCTTTTTATATTCCTCTTCGAAACTGGATATTCAGGCTAAAGAATCACTGGATTTCACATAATCAACGCCGCTCGCACACGATAACGGAGATGTTACCCTTTGGAGCTCCTTTTCCTTTCATACGTCAACATTAAATTTAATATACTGTGTCTTGTGTCTAAATTTCATTAGCCGAACGAACGTTTTGGGCTTCTCGCGCGCGCGTGTCCCGATCTGGCTCGATCGACACACACACTGCCTATTCCTATCCTTACCCTTACTCCCTCAACGTTTGCCTCCTTTGCCTGTTTCTTGGCTACGAGGGCAACAGCTGATCGAGTGTCAACACGTTACGCCTGTGTTGACGTTATCTAAACTTCATTACCTGATAACCAGCTCATTCTATTTCGCCTGCGATGTTTAATCACTCACTTCGCGTCTATTTGCATATGCCAATGACGGCAGGATTCATTTGTTTTTTATGCAAGTTTTTCGTCAATCGGATTTCTCAGTACGAGACGTGAGGACTCAATAACTTTTTATAACTTTTTAACCGTTTTGTTCTAAGATTTCCAGTCATTATGAAATACAAAAGTGCTGAAGTGCCGAAGTCGTCGGGAGGAAAATATTACGGACGGTACGTTATAGCTAAATGCCAGAAACTACGATTTCCGCGTTATTCTATTTCGCTAGTCCTATATCTTACAATAAAAAAATACCAAGGAGGTTAGATCCCGTTGATACAATGTTGCAATGTCAAAAATATAAAAAATTCCAAAAGCATAAGATTTCAATAAAATTTGGTAAATATATTTTTTAATAGTATATGACAATAAGATTTTCTTCAGATGTTTCTACCATACATAGTACTCGAGGAATCAAACACTCGAGTTCACGTGCGTAAGGCATAATCGCATCAATTGTTCGATAACCATGAGGTGAAAAATATTGAAAAATTTGTGTTTCTGTACTTGATGCCAAAGAATGTGAGCACCAAATTGAATGAAATTCTGATTATTTGTATTTCGCGATTCAACATCCATTGCGAAATCAAAATAATTTCATTAAATGTGGCGATAAGATTCTTTGGCATATACGAACACAAAATTGAAGGTTATAGCCTTCAATTCTCGACGACTTGAAGTTCTGGTTGATTCTTTGAACGAGTAAAATTGAAGATAGCTCGAATATCATGTTCGTTCGTATGTGCTGGCCCAAATCGAAAATCTGCTGCCTTATTGTTGGGGTTAGCGAACAATTTGTGCATAGATTTAATCGTAAGTGAGAGAGCAGGGGGAAGCGAACTGTGAGTTAAATTCAATTGTTTGGCCAGTGTCCCGGTAACGTGGACGTCTTCGATCCAGAAAAGTGGCTCTTTCTGGATTTGTCTATTCAGTTGAAATACGACGTTTGGTGAATAAATGAGAGCGTGCCCTAAGCAGTAGACTGGATACTTCTTTCCTGAGTATTCGTGGGGAGCCACATACCACTTTGATATTTTGTTCCTCAGAACGTGTCCATTGTACACGACATTGCAATAGAAATCGCTGCGAGGAATTAAGTCGCGCTTAAGGTACTTAACCATGGCTGAAATGTTGACAAATATATCGTCGTCGACCTTCACTATGTATTGGATACCTGTCAACAGAAATTAATCAAACGACCAATGAATCGTCAATAGTCCAGGTAATTAGGTAGTTTGAGGCTTTTTCCCAAAAATGGCGAAGGTAAGTGTCGAAATATTCGAGATGTTTTCGAATAATTATGAAAACACCATAATGTATAGGAATTCATGGGAAATTTCAACCTCTCCTCATGGAATATCATTTATGATGACACAATCAATAGCTCTACGGGGAAAAAATAATTTTCCCACGATTTTTGGGAAAAAGCTTCAAATTTCATAATTACCCCAAGTCAGCATAATTACTCCATGTATATAGCAAGCCAAAAAAACGGGCCCCGGCGTTTTGAAAGTTCAGCACCGATTTTTTTGTTTTTTGCTTTTTTTTAAATCTATTTTTTATTTTATTACATTTCCCATTGTGAATCTATGTTCCAGGATCAGATACAAGCCCCACCCGCAAGATAAATATATTCTATAATCTTTAAAATCTAATAATATCTATAAAAGATATTCTATGGAAAAAAGAATATTTCTATGGATTATAACTGAATTTTGAAAACGATGCCAATTTTTTGTTTCGATCGAGTGTTTTTGTGATGGAAACTTCGACATCGTGTTTTTTTAAAAATATTTTTATGGAAACGTACTCGGACAGTAATAGGACACCCACTTTAAAATCATGGCGTGTTTGTAAGTCAAATTCGTGTAAGTATCCTGAAAATTGGCTTGAATGATGTCCGAATATTGTTCATCCTCTTTGAGGATCTGGATCTGGTGCTGAATGGACAAACCCACGAAGAACAAGTGAACTACTCGGAAGGCCGGAGCTCCCCATGTTTCTCTAATTACGCTGCGTTTCGCGATATTCTCAGGTGCCGAGGCTATCAACACCACGAAATTGGCTTCACTCCCATTGCATAGCAAGTGATTAATCGTGAAACGAAAGTCCTTTAAGTCAATGAGCGTTGATACATCGTTGGCTGGGAGCCCTCGGAAATCAGGACCTTTTGCTATGGTTTTTTCTTGGAGCCAGAACATATTTCCCGAAATTATTAGCAGCCAAATTCCACAGCAGCAAGTTATCATCAGAGTGACGATCCCCCATCGTATTTTTCTCAGTCCTCCTGCAAACAAAGGAGCCCACCTCTCCATTATTCCTATTACTCTGCTCACTTTACACAGTGCTGTATATTTTTCTTATTAACTTACCCAATAGTTCTTGTTTGTTAGAAAGTGTTCAGTGTTCTAGTAATTTAGAGCATTTTTAAATCATACTAATTCTTGACAAAGATTTATTAATTTTATATCTTTCAGGCTTCATATTTTGTCGACCAGACAAACTAAGTTTTGCATTTTAATTCTTCTTGTACAATTATAACTGAAAAATTTCATTACTTGGCGTTTTTTTAGATTAAATTATTATTGTTTTTTTTTTTTAATTTTTAAAATGTTTTTTTTGTTAAAAAAAAAAAAATACTTGAGCCACAAGCGTATTATGAAACAATTGACGAGTTAATGGTTGACGATTGTTGCACAATGTGGATGGACATATATCTGTCGTAATTATTACAATCACGATCGTTTTTTTTTCCACTTTCGCACTCAACTAAATTAGAACACACACACACCTAGTATGGAAAAGAATCCAAGAAAGATAAGCGCTCCGAAACCAAATGACCTTGAAGCAGAAAAATACAAGCGAGAGCAAATGGAAACAAAGAAACTTTTGTTTCAATTTTGTTAGCCAGCATTCGATCCTACGTACTTGTTCGGTTGGACCACTTTTCTTTCATGTCCTAGTTCATCTGTATCGCTGGTTTGGATTTTTCATTTTTTCTTTTTTAAATTGTATACGTAGCTGGCGAGTTAGTTTATTCCAGTCCCTTCCTTCAGAGAGACATACATGCAGTTAATCATGCAGGCTCCAAAACTTGAACGTTCAAGTAACAATACCTAATGCCATATTTCTTCATTTCCTTTCCCACTGTCAAAAAGTTACGATAAAAATTCGCAATGAAATAAACTACTTATGACTAGTATACCTATTCCGGGTTCTTCTTAAACTGTCCTCGAATCGTACACATGACCCGGAAACCATGTACCCGTGAGAACAACGGCGATACGAGAGACCAAAGATGTTTTTTTCCTTCGTGTGTGCAGCCGACTTGATAAATACTTGTACATGCGCTACGCTAATACAATAAATAAGAATTACGAATATTTCAGAGAATTGGATAGCAAAACTGCATTAAAGTCACGTTTTTCGATCTGCTCATAGTTTATACACGCGCAAATAAAATAACAATAGAGCGCCATCCTGCATTTTTTATTTCTGACCACATCAAACAAAAAAGTCGTCAAATTTGGAAAATAAATAATTCGATTTCAATAGTTTATTATATGGAGTCTGAGTCAATGAGTTGTTCATTATTTTTTTCTGAATGGACCTCACAACGGAGTTCTTGTCTTACCGACCGTCGACCGCACACACATCTACGGATGGTACATCAGTGTTTTGTGATATCGATCGGAAGTTACCATTTTTGTAAAAGTCTCATAAGTAAAAACGTCCCGCTTGTTGCCTGTCGCAGTCGGCAGTTCGGCTGTCGCACAACGACGTGTTTCTCCATCCTATCAAAACACAAGAGCCAGCATCGCCTCAAGTTTCGTATCATTCCTCGAAAAGAATAAAAAACAAGATATTCGATGATTCTTTTGTCGTAAATATTGCAGTGATGTAGTGATCGAGTCTCGGAAGTTTCTTTAGAGTATTCATGCATGTCTAAAAAACTTGTCGTAACTCTTCGATATTTCCGTGCCCCGTGCCGTTTGTTACGTTGAGAAAAACAATTGAACGACACAGCATATTCATCGCTAAATTTCGTGCAATATCGCTGTGATAAAGCAAAGAGAGCAATGGCAAGGACAAAAGGTGGAAAAAAACTAGTGAGCACGATGTGGAAATGTAGCAGTTCGTTGAGACGTCCAATTGGCAGGTCCGCAAAACCAGCCGAAAAAAGGTCAGTTTTTTTCTCCATTCAGAAAAATCAAAAGTTGTGATTGACAAAAAATAATGAAAATTAATAAATGCAGGAAAAATAAGACGCTAGCAACAAACGTCAGCAAAGATTCTGCCGAGCCTACTCCGGATAGTTCTTCCCCGACGGAATATCCAAATACCTCAGAAAATTCAGCCTCGCCCACGCCTGCCGATTCTGCTCCCCCTGAGACAGCGACCAGCGTTTCTAACGATCAAACTCCCCCAACCTCTAAAATTGCCAATGGCTCTGTTCCGTCCTCGTCACTGCCTAACGGAACGTTAACAAATAATTTACCGATATCCAGAAACACCAGCGTCCTTTTTCACAGCCTCGGCTATTCCGAAGACGTTTTGTCTGCTCTTCCCAACCGCACATGGGCGATCCATTGCACAGAAACGCCGTTCAAACGAATCGTCGTCAGCGCCTTATCGATGTTTGATTCTCAGGATGCTGGACCCATCCCCCACTACGTCAAACAGGTATGGAATCTCAAAAGGCACAATCTGACCTCCCGAGCGTACAACAAACGCAACTAAAATATAAAAATCCTAAAAATCCGCGTTTTTGAGACAAAGAAATTTTGTTTTCATTTTCCAGATAATCTTTGACGAGAGATTGAACTTTGAAATCTTGTTAGTGAATTGCCGGATGGCCCTGAAGGAGAAACCGACGTGTATATCGACGATGGACGAGTTTGAGGATTTGTTGGATTACGTGGACAGTCTAAAGGTTTGCAAGGGTGGGCCGTCGTTCAGCCAATACAGTCGTGTCACTCCGGAGTGCGCTTACAGAGACGGGATGAACAATTGGAGGCACAATTTGTGTAGCCTCGAGATAACGAACGGAGAAGTTTGTGAGTCGTGCGATTCTCTGGACGAGATATTACGGAGGCATGCTCAGCGGACGAGAGCGACAGTCAAATCAGCTGGCAAGCGAAAACGATGAGAAAGTCGGATTTGTGGTGAAATTTATGGAACAAGAGCAAACTACGTAAGGACAAAAATCAATAAAAACACGAAAACGATGTTCCTCAGTGTGGTAATCGTCCTAGTCAGTAAAAACTTTGAAAAGGTCTAAAAAAAAATTTTTGTTGATTGGTAATCGATATATTTCCGGTTTTCGATCCTCCGGCAACTGAAAAACGATGTTTGTCCTGTTTTCTTCCTTATATTCGGTGCTACCGACGCTTACAGTAGAAGCTTCGAGATTATTTGTCACAAAAGTCCAAAGACTGAATGCAATATCTCGAAAAAACATGATGATCTGGAGAAAAGTGTGTAAATAAAAGATTTTGGAAAGTTGGAATTGTTTCGTTGCGACGTGACTCCTCAAAATCCAAAACACAATTTCCATTATTTTTTCTATCTTATTATTTATTTTCGCATTGTTTCCTTTTGTTTTGTTTATAAACATTTGATACAGTTTCGTTAGTTCGTTAAATGGTATTTGTTGTTTTAAATAGAGCTTAAAATTTAGAGCGATACGAGTGTTTATTTGATGAAATTATTATTTTCCTTTTTATTTGATTAATCGAATTCTCTGGACATAAACAATTGGATCGACTGATCAAGATTTTTCGCTTTAACGGTTTGGCATGATATGATACAATATTATTATTTATTTATTTGCTTTTCATTATCTAAAATGTAAATACAATATGAAGGGTATCAAATAAATACATTCGCGTGAATTAGTTAAGGAATAGTGATTCGTTTTTTTGTGTTTTTTATCTTTTCACATATTTTGTGGAATTATTGGAAAGATAGAGATATTTAATGATATGTGGTAAAACTTGTTTTACTCTTTTTTTCATACTTTTTATTCGTTTCGATAATCTGCATTCAAGATTTTTTGTTTTTTTTTTTGAAATCATAGACATCTGAGGGTTCGTTCGATTTCGGAGAAGATTTTCGCGTTTGGTCGCTCGATCTCGCATTGGAGCAGATAAAAATATTCGTCGCTCCCATCGACACGGAACAAAAACGCCGAATCTCACTCTACGATTCTTTATTTTTCTTTCGCTCGTTTGGAGCGAATGGATCAACGAATTATCGATGGAATTGAGCTCGTGGTGTCACAGAAGAATTTAGCATTTTGTCTGCCTTTTCATCACGTAGGAAAATCCGTCTTTCGGTCAATTTATTCCGAATCTTCTCAATTGCGGCCTACGAGGGAACGAGGGCGTTTGTTTCTTATTTAAAAAAAATTAATCCTCGTGTCAAGAGGCAGCGAATAGTACAATCGGAAGTGATGCTTGAAAGTTCATGAAAAATGAGGGAACACTTATCTCCTGTTAAATCGATCGATTCCATTGATTATTTTGAGAGGAATATTAAGAGAGTGCGCAAGAAAAACAAAAACAGTATCGGATTACTTCTTAACTAACAGTTTTTTGCTATGTATAGATTTTAATGAATATACAATGAAATATACATTCATGCTTAAACTGTGAAAACGTCATTGCATTGGAAGTTGCTCTCGTCGATATTTTTCGATATTTTTCATTTAAAAAAGAAATAAAAATATTCTATTGAATTTGGACGTTTGGACGTGACGAGAATCTCTAGATTTTCGAATCCACGATTAGTCGATGCGTGGAAAAAGAGGGTAAAAAATACTCGTGCGAATGGTCATACGAGAAATCTTTGCGGTTGAAGACTCGATCGTTTTGTTTTGGAAAACGTGACGAGGCATTGTCACAGTGAAAGCATGTGATACCTACGAGATTCGCATTATACATGGACTAGACGCGATTTCTTATCGTTAATAGTAGTTTTTATAAATTGCAATGCTGCATGGAAAGGAGCAAAATAAAAAACAATAAAAACAAGGCGAGACGAAAAAATAAACAACATCAATTCGGCGATCACTGGAACGATGAATCCAATCTTTTTTTTCCATTCTCTCGGAGAATTTCATTTCTCTCGATTAAACCAATGAAAATTATGTCCCATGGAAGGCTCGTACCACATTTTCTTTCTTTTCTACTCGACGAACAAAAAAATCGTGAAAACCCAACTTGCTACATGCATAAATAGTGTATAAATTAATTAAGTACAAAAATTACAAACTTATTAACAAAATATTGGCAAGACTGGGTTCTCATCGGCCAAAATCAACTTTACCACTCGATATTTCAATTTCGCTTCATATCTTACACGTTGATTCAACGATATTCAAACAAAACAATAAAACAATGACTTTTTCCGATACACTTAATCATTCCATTACCGCATCCGATTTATCAAACGGAACGAAACGAAATAAGGTTTCGTCTGAGGCAACCATCGAGCTCGAACAATTTGCGAAATATTTATTTTCCGCCAGTATTTTTTTAAGCAAAAAAACATAATTTATCTTGTTGAACTGCTCGCGACAATTTTTATTATAAATCAGAGAATAATCGAGGAGAATATTTTGTTTTTGACTTGGAGAAAAGGTTGCAGAAAATAATTACTTTTCTTTGACCCTCGAAACCGGATGCTCGGACTCCTTCTCACGAAAAACCACGCGCACACCTTTTTTACTCACTACAATCCAATGATTTTCATTCACTTTTATTTTATTGCTTTTCACGCTAATAAATATTATAATTTATTTATATGTATATATATATATATATATATATATAATCGATGTACGTCTCTGACGATTATTGTGTTTTTTCAATTAACTTAACACATATCACAGAATACGTATTTTTTCCTGTAAAAAATTATACAAGCTCAATTATGATACAATTTCATTGGGACTAAAAAAACGAAAGTGGGACAGACGAGAAGTGGACTAAACGAAAAACAGAGAGAGGGATCGTAGAGAATTAAGTTTTCAGAGATTTTCATTCGCAATGGACGAGGATGAATAAACTTTTGACGAGAGGATTGAAAACCTGAATTCATCCATTTTCGATCAACTAAATCACTCAATCGTGTGATTGATCCTCAGTGGAACGAAGGGCGACACGAGCCCTTGGACTATCTACATGATTGACAACCCATGAAGGAATTTTCTGACCTGGAAAATGTTCTATTTCGTCACGAAGAATTCTTTCGTGCCGAAAACATCGTGATCGATGAAAATCGTCAAAAATTCAATGAGCAGAATTGAAAACCAGTGAATGCAGAAAAAAGGCTCGACCGAGAAACGTTCCCAGTGCTGGGAATGAAATAAATTTCGTGTAGAATGAAGACGATATCATTAAAGCAGAACGTAGTTTCTGAGATTCCAAAAAAATTGGGATTTTGGGATCATCGTTCGTTGCAAGTGAGGCCACTGGGTATTAGGACATCGATAAGGAGTCGTTGATGATGATGATGGCCCTGATGAGGATGATTTATTTCATCGAAACGAATTGACGTTTCTTTGACGTTTGTCGAGTTACTGGTTGAGCAAGGTGTTGGTCACCTGAGAGATGGACAACAGAGGACTCCCGGCGTCCGGTTCGTTATCTGTGGGGCAGATGACATTGTTGCAACTGGGGATGAGCCCACCGTTGCGTGATGAAGATGAAGATGATTGTGTACCGGATGATATAAGCCGCTGGTGTTGTTGGTGGTGTTGTTGCTGCTGCTGCTGTTGTTGTTGTTGTTGTTGTTGGTGGTGGTGTCGTTGTTGTTGCTGTTGTTGTTGTTGTTGTTGTTGCTGGTGCTGTTGTTGTTGTTGTTGTTGTGGCTGCTGTTGTTGTTGTTGTTGTTGTTGTTGTTGTTGTTGTGATTGCTGTCCATGCCCATGCCCATGCTCATGCCCATGACTATTCCCGACCCCGTCTCTGTGCCCGCCGACGACGGTGACGTGCTGCAACCAAAATTATGTCACAACATTAACCAAGGCTAACCGTCGCGATATTCAACTATTTATTCCATCTAATTCCATTCGCTTTATTCATCCCTACCAATCACGTGCCATTTATTTTTCACACCCAAGCAGATTCGGAAATTAAATTGAATTTATGATCATCAACCGAAAATGTGACAACACAACGTGCTCAAAAATTATGGCATCGCAAAAAATACAGGCAACAAAATTTGTTTTTTTTCTTCAGAAAAAATGGCTGGAAATTCATGTCGTGAGCTTGTAATGAAATTTTTGGATTCCTCATGCACTCGCTAGATCGCAAATAGACAAAGTGAAATAAATCATGAGCAGAAAGAAGAGAAAATGAAAAAAAAGGTGAAGGTAGCGTGAACACTCACTGGGGCGTGTGCCTTGGTGGTGCAGGGTGGTGATGGTGGTAAGGATAGTACTGGTAGTGATGGTGGTGTTGAACTCCTTGCCATACCTCGGAGCCTACACTTTCACCATGTCCTGGATGGCTGTGGTGCGAGTGTGAGTAACCACCGGTTGTTGGCACTGTCCCATAGTGTGAGCTCGTTACGGGATATTGTTGTTGTTGCTGTTGTTGGTGTTGGTGTTGTTGTTGTTGATGTTGTTGTTGTTGTTGTTGTTGCTGTTGGTTTTTATTTTTGGAGGGACTCGGAGCGTTGGATTGGCCGTTGGGTGAGGATTGTTTCCATTTGTTGCAGTCGCCATTGATGGATCCCATGTCGGCCAAAGATTTCAAGGGATCGTTAGGGAGATTCGAGGCATGTGGGGTTGGGGGACTGTAGCTCCCGTTGTTTCTGGGTGGACTCCTAGAAGGTGGTGGGCCCCACATGAGTACAGTTTGTCTAGGCACTTCGCTGCCATAGACTTCCGGTTTGACGTCTTCCATCTTAGGCGTCCGGATGCCATTGGCTGTCGTCACGGGGGAGCTTCCTGCTGAATTGCTCGAGGAAGCTCCTTCCAGGCTGTGTCTACTTCCGGTACGGACTACATTTATGTCTCCACCGGTTTGATGGAGCGGCACCGAACCCGTCACCGGCGATGACGCGTATGGCGAACCACTCACGCTGTTCGGATGCCGCGTATCGACGTAACTGTACTTTGGCGATTCTGCCAATTGCTGGCAATACAGACGCTCCTCCGTCTTACTCGCCAACTGGTGCGTGTCGTACGTCGGCAAACTCACATCTATAAACCCGTTGTACGCCGTCGTCGTGTGATACTCCGGATAGTACGAACCCAAAGGTCGATATTGAAAGAGATTCTCTGTCGCTGTCAAGTAACGATTGTCCAATGCTGCTCCCGGGTACAATGTCTGATGGTAATTTCCTGTGTGCCCGATGTACGTCGTCAGCGATGGATCCGTCGTCGCTGCTACTGCTGCCGGCGCGTATGGCGTCGGATACATCGTGTTTAAATTACTATACGCCGCTGCTACTGCCGCTGCCGCGCTGCTGTCAGCCGCTGTCAAATAGTCCACTGACGCTACCGTTGGCGCTGCCGGCGGCGACGCCGGAGACTGCGTTGACATCTTTGTCCTTTTGCTTCTACACGTCGACAAAAAATCACGCAACTGCGTTTTGTACCGCCTGTTCACACGCTGCGGCGCCGGCTGCGCTGGCAGCGTCGGCGTTATCGACGAACCTGTCAAACTCTCGTTGTCTGAGAAATAACTGTTCGTCAAACCCGCGTCCAGGTACGACACTTTAAAATCCATCGTCCGCTTGCCCAACAAGTCTCGACCTTCTTCCTCCCTGCGCACACCAACAAAAATTACACACTCAATCTTAAACATTTCTCACGCTTAATCGAGCCATTTCATTTTTTAATGACAGAACAAAATTACTCACATTAAGGGTCTATGAGTACTGATCACAAAATCCGGCTTTGAATTTTTGTATACCAGACGAGAACTCGTCTGCAGCCATTGCCATCCACCGTCTTTCATCTGGTACCTGTAGGCTATCATACCCGAGGCTCCTGTTTTCAAAACTGTCCAAAACCCACAAAAAAACAATTCTCATTAATTTATTTGCAGGGCAAATGACTTAATTGTGGAAAAACGTAAAAAAAACGTAAATTTACGTTTTTTTTTTACACAAATTTATCAGTAGCACGTTTTAATTATTGAGATGGAGGAAATTAAAAAAAATGTAATTACCACTTTACTAATTAGTCGATTATCCACCTAATTATCAAAATCAACCAAGAAAATCCCTCATTAATTCATTCACCAGGGTCTCCTTCATTCATAAGTTTTTTTTTTCGCAAAAATTTCATCGGCTGCAAGTTTCG
Organism: Campopleginae sp. 14b; assembly: GCA_030522525.1. Classification (NCBI taxonomy): domain Eukaryota; kingdom Metazoa; phylum Arthropoda; class Insecta; order Hymenoptera; family Ichneumonidae; species Campopleginae sp. 14b. Next base: position 16,205 of record JAPYYS010000588.1, on the reverse strand, counting down.
ATGATCGAGAACGACGAAATTTATTCAATTCTTAATTACTACTTTACTAATTAGTAAATTATGATTAAGAGGGTACTTACGTTCTTGGTGCGCACTCGCGACGTAAGCCAAATCGTCGTAATGGACGAGGTCGTAGCCACCAAGGTTGGCCAGTTCGGCATCAGCATAGCCGAGCAACATCTTGCCACGCTGATCCATCGAGACTAGTGCTAGGTCCAATTTGTGCTTGCTCTTGAACATTACTTCTTTTTGTGGAACTTCGAGCAAGGAGGGTGGTCCAAACGGTGTGCAAAGTGCGAACAGCGCTAGAGGGGGATCTTCCGTTTTTCTGTTTTGACCATGAAGCACTTTCACTCTACCCCTGATGTCCAATCTCTGTGACAACCAAGAACAAAGAAATTTCATAAAAATCAATTTTACATCGTGCGCCTATTTAGTGGCCATTTGAAAAAATTCATTTTTCCCGATTTCGGAACATTTTTTCCGGAAAAATTTAATAAAACCGTGAAAAATCGATGAATGCCTATTTTTTTAGTTTTTTTCCGAATTGCAGTCGCAGCGAGACGGGGAAGAGGGAGATAAAAAAATGGGATGACCATGACCCGTGCGTTTGAAAAAGCCTGTAGCCTTTTTTGAATTAATTACAGAGACGCGAGGATCATAGTCAATGTTCATTAAGGCTTAGCTCAACTTCTACAAAGTTCATCGAAAGAGGAAACAAATGGAGAATAATTAAAATAGATTATCTACGGGATGAGTAAAAGCGCATAAAAAGAGTCTATTCTGGGTTGCTGCAGCTGGAAAGAGAGTGGAAAAGAGAATTTTGCTGTTGTGTGTTCGGAGAAGAACGATGGGCGGGAACGTAGCGAAGGAGAGTGAACCGCGGTGCCGTAAACCTTTTACGATTACAGTTTCATTTTCATAAACGTCAAAGCGGTCTGGTTTTTTGTCACAAGGGACACCACGCGAAAGAGCTCTCGCTCGCACGCCGCTGGTTACATGACGCTACCGCACTCGTCGCCACTGTCGGAGCAGGCTCCCGCGCAATCTCGCGAATTCTCTCCCACGGCATCGTCCTCGATCTTTTTTCTTTCATTCTCTCCCTCTCTCTTTCTCCCCGAGAGGTTCTTCGACAGTATACATAAACATGGTAGTCTCTTCTCGTGTTTGCGGCAAGATAATTAGTGTTTTGCGCACCCACCACGTGGCCCTCCGTAACCTGGGTTTTGTCCAACAATTGATTTATATACTCCCGACCATTCCTCCCTCGCCAACTCGCACACCCTTTTTTCTTCTTCTACTTCTTCATCCCGGAAGGACGAGCTTGGGATTTTTAAACTTTTGGCTACCGAGCAGGGAATAAGAAAACGAAACTGAAGTAATTCACAGTTTTTAACTCCAGCTGCAGGCTCGCAGTAAATGCACTGGTTTTTCTTTTGGTTTTTAATCGCGCGCCTGGACCGTTTGATTGAGTTTTAATGAAAAATTCCATACTCCACGTTTCTTTACACGTTTAAGGGTTCTATTCAGTGGCCAATCCATGGCTTGGATGGCTCCAGAGCCATCAGTCGGTTAAGATTTTTATAAATAATTCCAGAGAGACGTCAAACTTACCAGAAAACCGGAAGTGTTGTCCAAGAGACAACGGAAGCGAACGGTAAAGCTGCGCTCGAGAAGATGACCATGCTGTACGGTGAGGGCGTCATGAAGCGGAAGATTCGCACTCTCAGCTGGTAGAAAGCTGTTCCACATCAATTGTCGTTGAAGCTCTTCGCGATCTTCACTGTGCACGAGCTCGTAGACACTTTGATGCACGATGTCGGACTGTAAAATATCGAAATACAAATTATTGATTAAGTGTCGACGAACCTTCGACTTTTCTTTTTCCTCAAACAACGTTTACAAAGACGGCACGAGTTTTTCGGCTCCGCAAGGTCAAATAAACGTTTTCAACATTGACAACAATGGAATTAACAGTTTTTATGGGATTCGCTAATATTTTGCTATCCCCTAATGACCAGCCTCACTATTTTCGCACGCCTCACACGAAGAGCAGAGTGGCGCAGTGGAAGCGTGCTGGGCCCATAACCCAGAGGTCCGTGGATCGAAACCACGCTCTGCTAAGTCTATTTTTTTTTCTCCACCCTCCTCTCTATTAATTTTCTGCAGCCGAATGCAAACAATTGTCTTATCTGGCTCATGAATATCGAACTATCTGGCTGATTATTTGTAAATTTTAATAAATATCTCAGAGAATTCCAAAAATTAAAAAAAAAAATGGGAAAAACCGCTTTTTTTCGCTGTGTTGTTTATTCATTTGTCATCTGATGACCTCATGGGTGATGGGTCGACTCTCCCGAACGTCTAATTTCGTCGAATTTCATTATTTTCGTTCAACTAAGTGGATAAATTCCTCCGGCTTGATGAATGACTGTATAGAAAGATTCCACCTGGTCGTTAGGGTGGACACAACCCTCGGGTACAAACATAATTCCAACCCTGCTGGTGGCAAGAAGAGCAGAGTGGCGCAGTGGAAGCGTGCTGGGCCCATAACCCAGAGGTCCGTGGATCGAAACCACGCTCTGCTAAAAATTATTTTTTGCCTAAATTTAAGGGTTGAAAAGCGATTTCCCTTAAAATCTGTATTCACAGTGATAAGGTGATAAGAAGAGCAGAGTGGCGCAGTGGAAGCGTGCTGGGCCCATAACCCAGAGGTCCGTGGATCGAAACCACGCTCTGCTAACGATATATATTTTTTTCTTTCTGACATAATTCAAATCTTTTATAACAAAGTCTCGTTCCATTAGGAGAAACGATCGTTTACGAGGGTGAGTTTTACGTCAAACATTCCATACGTGTTCTGCACACAATTCCCAAGAGGAACGCATGTCTTTATAGCGTACATATGAATTACAGAGTCATCCTATAGCCTCGTATAGGAGAGTGTAGAAACGCAGAGACTCGAGCTCGTCCGAAGCGACTCCAGGAGACTATAAGAAGAGTTGTATGCACCTGTGGGAGTGGGTAAAAATCCACAAAGTCGAATAATTGATGAAAAAGAGTTTGAGCGAGTCAGAGAGTGAGCGGGTATGCACAGGCGCGGATAATAGTGTTCTATAGCGGCGTTGGAAAGGCTTATTTACCGGGCGCTTCTCTGCAACTCCATAATGCATCCGATATATCGATCGTCGTTAAGTTATAAAGGCGTAACTGCCCGAATCATAGAAAATAAAGTGACGTGTGGTTGGAGCGAGTGCTGCAGTTTTGATTGGAATACTCGATACAGGAGCAAGTTAAAGCCTCGCGTATAGAGGCGCAGAGCTGAAGAAAATGCTCGTCAACACGACATTACCATTTACCTATTGGCACTTCCGTAAACGAGATGTAACAGCCTCGTAATAAATGCGGCAGCATAGGGCCAGCAGCCGCGGGGGGGAGGGGGGGGGGGGGGGTATGGGCTTCTTGTACGGTACCGGAATAGCAACCGATTCAGTGTGAAATATATCGAGTGTCTATTGATATGCCAAGTATATACGCCGATCCTATAATGGCCCAGCTCCGCGAACATGAGAGTCGTGATGGCTGTGCTCCTGATACCACGAGAGAGTGAGTGTAAGAGGTCGCGCGTCGGACCAACGTCTCTGATGCTTTGGGCTTCGAAACTCTCATGTATCGTTATACATATGTTTATAAAACCTCCAGTTAAATACGTAACATACGTAAGGGCTCAGCCTACATCGTCCTCTCTGTATTAAATCTTCCGTTTCACCTTTCCTCGTGCACGAGGCTTTCATCTATATACGTGAATAGATGTCGCTGTAGAAGACACAACGCCCGGGGTGAAGCTCTTGGTATCGTGATTTATTATTATTCATCGTCGCGGTTAGTACAATCCAACACCGTCCTGGCGCTCTGTGTAAGTGGAATGCACATATATTGCATGTGGAAGCGACAACGAGGAGCATGCGACCGCAAGGTAATGGTCGCGCGGGAGTCTGCAATTCGATCTATTCTCCGTCTTTTATTTTTCTTACTAGTTTTATTCTTTTTTCTTGTTCCCATCGCTCCGGAGGCTTGACTCTTTCTCGTCCACCTTCTTTCTGCGCTCCGCTTCGAAGCTCCGCGCACCCGCCATCTGTTTATATTCACGGAGCTCGAACCAGTTGCGGACCGAATAAGAAAATCCGTACTCTCTCTCCGCTCACCGACTCCAGTGCGTGCAGATTATCTCTCCCGCTCTCCACAACCTAAAAACGAACATTGCGAAATCGCCTATTCCTGACGTTTACCGCCCATTTTTTTCACACTCTGCGTCTCTGACGCTGCTACGAGATCGGCACAACTTTTCCCACATTCTCTCGCAGCCTCCGCTCTACAAACAATTAAATCACTGGGAATCGAGCTCCTTTGGGCTTGTCCTTTTGGGCTGTACTCTCCTCGTCGTGCGTGCAACAGCGACACGTGACCGCCAAATTTCGCTCAAGCGATCTTCGCGGCCTCAATCCTCGAAAAATTGATTTCCCTAAAAACCCAAAGGCAGCGGCCGTTAAGAACGTTTCTTGATCGATTTTGTTCTCTTGTGGACCCTCCACTCATCGGGTTGCTCGCTTTTTCGACTCTAACGATCATTTTCTTCCGATAAACTACTTTTTTAAACCGTTTATCCAAAATAAAACGAATGCAATTATGAAAACTTGGAGCAGGATTGATGAAGAATTTTCCACAAATTTTTGACGTTTTTTATTTTTCCTGGAAGTGGACAAATTTGACAAAATAACGGTAAAACGATAAAAAACGGGAGAACGAAGCGCGAAATCTACTTCATTCTAAGGCTAAGACCTCCCTCGCAAAGCCAAGATGAAGAAATAATCTGGCAATAAAAAAAAAAGTCAGACCACTTGGTCGTGACGGTCGGTAAAGCTTTTAAAACGCGGTCTATATACGTCGACATTTTGTTTTTTTATAAAACTGCTTATAGGCCTCTGTTTACCGTCGAAGAAAAATAGTTGATAGTTGTGCATGAGTCGAGCGAGTTACGACGAAGTTATTACGGAGTTATTTTCCTGAGCAATTTGCCCGAGTTACGAACGATTCGTAGTAAAAAAAAAAGCACCATCATTGACGAGTCTCTTTCTCAATGAAACTTCCCTCCAGAGTTGAGAACGCTCGATCGCTGCTTCTTCTTCCGATTAATTCGATCATTCCTGCTCCGGGAAATGCGACGTCACGATCGTTTGACCTTCTCATTGACAATAAATAAATTAGCGCCTCGTCCCTATAATGAATTCCCGAAAATTCAGGTTTTTTTTGTTACAGACGTCGCATGGAGAATATACCGGAATGGTATTTATTGGATTGAAGAAAAGTTGGCAATGGTTTGTGGGTGAAATATTTAGCAAGGTGTCGGCGGGCTATAACGCTAAGTCTCGCTGACTTTACGACCCGACTACCGCCGCCGCGCATTAAATCTTTCGTTAAAGATTCATGCGTCGATAAATAATTGAGTGTATATTGTGCGAGAGGTGAATGGAGAATGTATGGCGAGTTTGTGCCGGGGGAACTCGACGATTGCGCACGTAACTATATCTTATTTTCTGTCTATATAGCAACGCACACTGTGTGTCGTATTTGAGGTAAAAACTTGGAGGAGTACGAAGGTGTGTGGGTAATACGATTTGAACATCCCTCTCGCCATGCGGGCTGCTTCAATGAATTGTAGAAGGTTTTTCGTTATTATATATCCACACACTCATTTCTGCGCGATCCTCTACACACGTGGAGCAAGAAATCATATTTTCTCGTCTCCTCGATACTCTGCACTGTCTCTCCCGCTGTGCGGATGAATCCTGCTATATGCAGCTTTTTCAGACCCGACAACCGCGTGTGTCTTATACTCGAGGGCGTACACCCTGGCGCGAGTCTTTCTTTTTTCTTCGCCCCAATTTTAATTAATCGGAATAGCGCGCTATATAATACCCGCAGATACGCCATCGACGTCGTTTCCTCTCCTTGGTCCATGCTCCAAAAATAATTAACCTATTGTAAATGAGATTTGCCTCGCCAACCAATTGGCCAAGCCAAATTACGTCTGCGAGTTTTTTTTTCGTGCGACCGAGACTACGAGAGTTGTCGCGATCATTTTCCTCCAGGGCGATCGGTCCAATTTCCCTTTTTTGGGAATCGATTATCTATTTTTTCTTCAATTCTTTAAATTTTGTTATTTTCCGTGCGACGAGACTACGAGAGTTGTCACGACGATTTTCCTGCAGGATGATCAGATCAATTTCCGTTTCATGGGAATCGATTCGATATTTTTTCTTGAATTCTTTGAATTTTTCATTTTTTACCAAGTTGAATTTAAGTTTCAGAGTTTGCTGATAAAATAAATGTAGCGAGTAACGAATTAGCGCGTAATCCAGGCCCAGCGTGCACCGATGTACTTAATAATAGTTGGCGGTCCACTCGACACGTGATACGTGAAATATGTGTTGACCAGTTTGCCTTTATATAAGTAAGAATAATAATCCTTGTGTACTCGAATCTGGCCGCTCGCGCTCTCATTAGCCATGTTAATCAAAAATTATATTTTAATTACCGACGCGATATAGAAGGCGAACAAGGCCTCAGGCTCGACTTGACGAGCATATAATTGCAGGCTCACGTCGTTCCTGCCTTTTTTTTTATATATTTATATACATTTCCCTAGTGGCATGTCGTCGCTGAATTAATCATTGCGAATAAAATCGACGAGAAATGACAATGAAGACGTGTTCTCAAGAAAAAATGAATGAAGGAAACGAATATGAATTTCTGAGTTGAATTTTTCCATTTTTCGAATGCGAAGACTCGAGGCAGGCGTTTTTTCTATGTTGCGATTTATTTTCCACGAAAAATATGGGTCAAATTTGATGCACGAATTTGTTCATTTTTTTTTTTCTCGTTCTGACTCGTTTTTGTATTTTTATAAGGAATTCTTGAGTGTGCTTGTGCGTGTGTGCGTGTGTGTGTCTTTTAACATTGCTCGTTTAAATAATCTTGAAACATGCACTCGGGGTGCGGACGAAGCGGGGCTACGAGCACGAGAGAGCGCGCGCGTCATGGATGGTTTTACGATCGGCTCTCGTCGTTAATTAAGAGCTTGTAATTATTTAGCGGAGACGCGCTATATAGCGCACCCCCGCCGGCATCCAACAGCGGTCCATACTCTCTCTTTCTCTCTCTCTCTCTCTCTTCCTCTTGTTCTTCTCTCTTTCTTTCTATATGCTTTTGCCTGGACCCTCTGACTTGATTTACACTCTGGCCAAGACCGCGCGCAGCCTTACTTTGCTCCATTTTCTTTCCTCGATCCCCGCAGCCTCCTCCCCACTCCATTACTTTTCTTCAAAGGATCTGACCGTTTTAATGAAAAATCATTTTACGATAAACTAAACCTCCCGCGATAAATGAGTCGTTTGACCAAAATACTGACATTTGTTTTTGAAATTATTGTTTTGCTCTTCTTCCCTAATTTTTATTAGACCTCATCTGTGTGACGATTTTCTAATTTTTTTCAAATCCATTCCTGTAATCTCTGGGGTTCGAAATGACCCGAGTTTTGAAAAATTCATATCTCCGGTAAAATTTAACGAAAATCAATCAACTTGGGCTCATTCTTTTCGTTTTCTAATACAGAATCACGCGAGCCTGGGGTCGTTTTGTTTCAAGTAAAAAAATCAGTCGAAAATTCGGTAAAACGATAAAAAACGGGAAAACCGAGGGAGAAAGGGGGCCTGGGGTCGTTTTTGACCCCAGCAGGTTACCGTTCTAGGGTTGAATCTTGCAAACACGGAAAAAACTTGATGAATCAAAAGTTAAGGTGAGTAAAAATTGTCATTTTTTTTGACTTCCCGGACGTTCAGCGATTTTATGCAATTTTTTAAATATTTTGCCGCGGCCAGAGAAGCTCGCGGGAGATTTCATGAAGTCTCACATATTGGGAGGTCCGCCATTATTATTCTCGGAGCAGTGGGGACTTTTTTACAAACGCGAAATACGAAAAAATGGGCTGGGAGAGGACGATGTTGGAGTCGCGCGGGAACATGTGCAAAATATGATGAAAAGACGATTCGGCAGGATCAAAGAATGTGTGGCTTTCGTGCATGCACGAGGGTATACGAAGACTATGATGGGGCACAAGATTCGATATACATTATCGCACGAGATTTCATTCCTTGCCGACAAATTGAAACAAATCAGCGTGGTAATAATAATTAATCCGTGCCGGGCATTAATATCGAGCTGTGGCCACATATCACTGCAAGAGTGAGTCCCTCTACCTGCTCACTAAGTTTTTTATTTCCTCTCGATACCCGAGCAAAGGGAAAAGGGTGAAGTGAGTTTACCGCGCCGTGAGCTCACCGTACCTCCTCATATATACACCTATACAAGGCCCAGCACCAACTTGAGCTCTCAATTACGTGGAAGAATTATGAACGCCGATGATTAAGAGCGAGAAGAGAAACTGATCGGCACGCGGTCTGCCCAACGAAGCGCACAGAGACGTCTCCCGAGAGGCTTGATCACGATGAAACAAACATTATGGTGTAACACTACAGTCTAAGACCTCGAGGCTTTGCTTTCCCCTCGTCCTTGGTTCATCAGCTGTTTAGTTTATAGTCCGAATCAAATGGACGCGGGCAAACATCAAATTCGGGACTCGACGGTCGAACGTTGTATGGGGCCCCATAGCAGCAGGTTCGTTTTCTCCATTCCGAATTCCCACGACGATTAATAACCATTTTGCTTAACCCTGCGCGTGGTCAGACGTTCTAGGAACGAAACGCGTTGCTCACACGGGGTCAGAATGAGCCCAGCCAAGTTTAAACGCTCGCCACGTTGTCGGTGTCGTCACGAGCGACACATAAAAATTCAGGATGTTAGTCTGAAGCTTCCCGAACAAGAACATTGAGGGAAAACATTTTTATCCAATTTTCAAAATGGCGAAAAAAAATCGACAACGAATTAATGTGTAAAAAATTAAATTCTTCATCGTCGGACGGAATGCTCAACCGACTAAGGTCCCGATAATTTTTAGTAATTTTAGATCAAAGTGACGCTTGGGGTCATTTTGACCCCTGGTCACCGGGGAAGGTTAAAAATATCACGTGCTCCGTGTGTTTTATAAACGACTTGTGCGAAACTGTATTTTTTCTTTATTTGAAAAAAGACTCGAGAAAGGCATAGGTCAGGAAGATTGCTCGAAGGCACATAAACCGATTGTGTCTTCATTAGCGAGCTATTAATTGCCAAAATGTGCCTCATTATTCAATGCCCCACGAGAGAGTCTTCGGGAGGTGGGAGCTCCATTGAATTCTCCGTTCTATTCGAGTCCTTATTACGAGATATGGCTTTTGTTTTATGGTCTTTGCGTTCGGAGTAACGGGATAAACGAGAGAACGTCACTGGCTGGGTCGTTGAGCTCGTCACATGAAAATCGTAATGTATTATTTCACCCTCTGACCTCCACTTTTTTTTCTCAGCTCTTTTCGCTCGATCCGTCCTCTCTTTCATTCCTTACTATTTCTCGCGTGAGATATAAAACCGAAAAAGTGCGCGCACGACCCTTACACTGTGAATTACGTCAATCGAGTCAAAATTTAGCGATCGCGGTCTTTACGATTCTCGATACGAATAAAAAAAGGCCAGAAAAAAATTGTCCCCAAAAATTTTATCGTCCGAATAAGAAAATTCCTTTTTTCGGCTGTGAATTTTTTTCTCCTCCCTCATAATAAACACTCCGAATATTCTTCGAGCCTCAAAGAACGCGCAATTTTGTCTTGAAAGTCTCCAAACTATTCGGGTGGATGAAAAAAATATTAAAAAGTGTAATATCCTGGAGGGTGTGGGTCGATGATCATGTGTGAGGATTAGAGACACTACGAGAGCAAGAGAGAAAGGAGGGGGGGAATATTAAAGGGCAGAATAGAGAGAAAAGTGATCCTGGCACGGAGTGACGCGCGTGTAAAAGCTCCGCGAGCTTACAATATATACACGGTAAACTTGACAAACATGGCGTGACTGAACGCTGTTGGGTGTGAACACAGAAAGAGAAAGAGAGTGAGAGAGAAAGGGAGAAGACAGAGTTGCTGTAAAATACGGGGGCATATAATCCACCGGGAAAAGCTCCCTTGGAATCACGTTGAAGGCCGGATAGTGAACAAACCCTCGACTAACCCTGTGAAATCAAGGCACACCTCTTTCTTTTTCTCTCAGTCTTCGCCCTCCCCCTTCCTCTTCTTTTCCCTCTGCCTTCTCGTCATCTCTCTCTCCTTCTCGATCCTCCTGTCCGTTTGTATCTCTTTGCATAGCACAATCGATCTCCCAATTCAATCTTTGCAAATGTGCCAATGAAATATTCTTGAAAATTTCAAATCCCTCCGGTGCATTACATATTCGGAGGCGTTTGCCATTTCACGAAGAAACATTCATGCATTATACATTGGCTGAAACGCGATGATTTCTCGAGGCAAAATCCACCGAGTCAAAATTGTCGTCAAAACAAATTCCGTTTCTTTTTCCATCAAATCGAAAACGTACAAATGCTCTCTGGCTCCCAAATTGCATGGAAAAATCGTCGGGGTGGAATTTAAATCGAAAAATAATCGTCTCGGAATGAAATTTTCATGAAAAAAAATGCATTTTTTTGTCAAATATTTTTCAACCCCATTCGTACATTTTTTTGTCATTTATAAAAATTCTTTTTCCTCATCTCGTGGACGCGAAGGACGAATTTCCTACAATGGCTGTTCGCTTATCTAGATAAATTGATTGTTCAGTATAAAACTCACCTGATGGAAGCCAAGGTAGCTCTCTATACTGTGGGTAGCGAAGAAAACCTCCCCGTCGCAGGTCAGTATTAATAGGAACCCGTTCAGTGCCTGTAACACACACAAAACAACAAGATTGCGTGACATCGGATAACTTGTTCAACGACGGAGTGTTATCGAATTACCTCGGATAGAAATATACCGTATGTGTGTAATGTAATGTGCGTAAACACATACATCTTACGGGGATGCGTGATTTAATGGCATTGTTTTGATTATTTGTTATTCTGGGGCGTAAAAAAAAGAAAAAAATTGAAAAAAAAATCAAAATTTTCCAGTTTTTCGAGGATTTTCGAAGATTCATCGAAGAAAAATGTTGGCGAGTGAGTTTTATTTCGGAGAAACAACATTTTTGCCATGCATCGTTTTCGGATCGAAATTGCTTTGGATTTTTGTCTCTCGCTCGTTCGCTCAGCGGCGGAAAACGATTTTGCGGCTGAAAGTTTTCTCATTTATCGCTCGTCCCGATAACCGTCGAATGTTTCTCGTTGTCCTCATTGCATTTCGCCGGATAGGACTCGTGCGATTTAACTCGTTTTACTTGCTCGAGCGTTTTCGGTTTCTCTGCTCTGGCACTTTCGGCTCTAAATCCTCATCCGCACTCCCGCACAACGTTGGCTCATCGTGTGTTTACTCGAGATTTGTGCAACTCGAGGAGATCGTTGATGAACCCGGAGCCCGAGGCAAAAGTAACCCCGAAATATCCGTTCTAGTTTTAACAGCCTTCGGAATCCGCTGCTTCGGACGTAAAACAGTCTCTTTCCCTTTCCCCGTGCGGGGGGCACTATCAGCTTCGCCGGAAACCGAAGCCTCGAATCCTCGTTTCTCCCTCTCGTTCTCCCTCGAAAATATATCCCGACTGAACAAACCCAAATGGATATTGTTTTGTTTTATTACGCTCGTAGTTTGGCGTACCGGCCTGGTACGCCAAACCACCCGCCAGTTGGCGTTTTCCTCCAGTCAACACACCCGAATATGCCCCTTAATATATGTGTAGTTTTATTGAGAGCGTCGTTATTTTTATTGCCTTGAAATATTGCGAGAAACGGCGCGTCAGCTCGACCATACGATTTCGCTGTTATTTTTGCTGGAGAATTCTCGTCGTTCATTTTTACGAGCTGGATCGAATGTACTCGGCAAAAGTAGAAATAAAAAATGGTTTCGAGACATTAGTAGGCGATCGAGACGTATGGATGAAAAGTGTGAAGCCTCGTGAATCAAAATCTAAACGATCTCGTCGAAAAGTGAAAAAAAAAAAAACAAAACGAGCCCCACTTCGCAACTCCCGCGTCAAGCGCTCTTCTACGCCCTCGTCTCGTTCAATCTTTCCGCTGCGCGTACCAAGCGCATGCGTCCGGATGCTGCTGCGCCAGGATTGGTTAAGGAGACGTTAGAAAAAAATGCGAGAGGAAGGTTCGAAAGGGATGCGCGCGGCACAGAAACCCACCCTTACACATTGTTACAGCTTTCTCATCATTCCCGTTGGCTAGTCTGATCCCCCGACTCTAAATCGTACCCGCGCGGATGTGGGAGATGAGGAGACATCGAGAATGATTACATTTCACCCCTGCTTTGTACTGAATGCCAGAAAGTATGGCCGATTTCGAGGAGCCCATCGTTGCCAGTGGAAAACTGTAATTGCAGTTTTTCGGCAGTGGAAAAAAATGCAGGACGACAAATTTAATTGCATAAGACTCACCGGGTAATTAATTAACGAAAATTTAGTCAGATCCTTGTTTTTTTTCGTCGAACGAGTGACAGAACTTCTGCCGAATCTATCGACGTCACGATCGTTTGCCATCGAAAAGCTTTTTATCGAGCCGACAATCTTAAAAACCTGAGAAATGTCACAGACACGTTGTTTGTGTACGAGAAGCTAAAAGAAACAGAAACGGAGAAGATAAAGAAGAGTGAAAGCGAAAGCTTTCGTCTTGCACGCTCTGGCACATCGCATGACACGTCGTACGCGCGTGGACTTACGCGAAGACTTATCGCGCCCAACGATTGCTCGAACGATCAGGTGGATTGGCACGCGAAGCTTCGATCCACACACATCTTTATTTTTTCTTTCTTTTTCTTACTTCTCGTCTGTCGTCGATCACCTCGGGAATCTTTGCCTAATAACCGATGACAAAAACAACGAAGCTTCGCTCGACATCACATCAGAAACTCGTGACGTTCATTCATCCCCCTCCCCTATTAAATTTATCAGTCGAAACCGACCTAATCGATTTTATCTCAACGATTTCTTCCATTATCGTCCCACGCAGCTGTTTATTCTTCGTCGTTAATTAACGAGGTGGGCTACATACGACAATATGATAGGAAATTGATAAAATTTGATGACAACATTCTTCAACATCGAATACGATGACAATTTTTTTTTTTTTTTCGTCTACATGGTTCTCGAATAATTTCGCTTTACATATCCAAAAAAAATACCTATATATATCTGAATCGTATGCTTATGCATGTAAATTGTAGTCTTCAATTACTGGAAAACTATGTAGACGAAAAATCTTAACAAATTTGTATATTCACATTCAATTCTAAAGAGTATGCTCACTAAATTTTATCAAATTCTAATAATTTTGGATTTTTCTGTGCTTTTGACATGGCAACATTGTTGTATGTAGTGACCCTCCTTAAGTGACAAAAAGGACCAAATTTTTTGCAGCGATTACGCAAAATTTCTCGATAATTGAGCGAAGCTTCGGAGTATGACAAAAGTAAATCCATCGGGACGTAAGACTGCTCATTGGAGAGGCTAAATTTGTGACAGAATTGCGTGCATGTCCGATGCAATGGTGCGTGGTGCATCGGTTGTGACAGCTTCACCTGCTGCCATTGTTTCCTGCTCCTGGCTCGGTCGTCTTCTTTGCTGAGAGATGGCGAAGCGACGTATCAGGGTAACGAAGCTACTCGTGCGTGTTACCGGCTGATAGCGATATTACTCGATCGGGGTTATCGCGAACGTCTAAATAAAAGTGTCAAAACGTTGACCCTACGTTTTTTCAACGTCAACGCGTTAGTGTCATTGTGGAAAGAAAAAAAAACCGGATCGTTGCACATATTTTCTTCTTCGAGTTCTCGCTCCTTTCGTTTACTCGTTGCGAGTTCCTGCTTTCGTTCAATTAACGAGTCAGTGAATACTCGAATGTGCACGCATGCCTAATTAGATTTATCAGCTCACGGGGCTTACCGATCGCTCGCACGATATCGCACTGTCATACATACAGATCGCATCTCCACTCGAATGAGGCAATATATTCCGAGCATGACTTTTCGCTTTGTCATTAACCTTTTCGTTGGCTTTAAATTAATTTCGAATAATCGGTAAATTAAGGGCCTCCAGACTGTACGTCGATCAGCGACCAACTCGGTCACGATTTTTTCCTGCGATTACGAAATTATCGTGAAAATTTGAGTTTTCGTCGTTAAATTTAGTTTTTTTTCGTCTCCAAGGATTTTTCCCACCAGCTCCGGTAATTAACCGATCCACGCTCGAAAATGGAGGCTCGCCCGGATACTCAGACAAAAGCTTATTGTCGTATGACGTTATAGGAGCTTAGGCTTGTGTGGTGTAAGTATAAAGGAGGGTGGAGGGTCGTAATAGTCTCGGTAGGTTAGTACGTATCTACGACGAGGTAGGAAAGGAGCCGGACGAGCGGGTGCGATCAATACGGGAAGGACTAGTGGTGCCAGCAGAAGCAGCAACCACTACCCCCGGAGAACCGACCAAGAACGAGCCAAGTGACGGGTAAAGGAAGCAAAACTAAAGGCAGAGACCGAAAGGCAGACCAAGGCGAGTCCGTTAACCAACCTAACCCCGTATCATCCCTGATCCACTCTCTCTCTCTCTCTCTCTCTCTTCCCCGCTGCTTCCCTTCTTTTGTACAAACGCAAACGAACCCTCGAGGGCTTTGAGGGAAGGACAAGCTGATGTTGCTCATAGGGGAACAGGCTTCCTATTCCAGATACGAATGAAATCCACGAACCACATCAAAAACTAGCCCAATCCATCTTACCCTCTGATGAGAAAATTGCTTTATTCACCTTTGCATTTTATACGAGTATGCAACTTTTCCAAATTACCAAGCGTTCTCTCTTTCTCCTTTTTTCTCTTATCAACCATCTGCAATTCGTTATCTCAATGTTAACTTGTGCATTCGTACGATTTGCAACAGCGAGAGTTCTCGTTTCGGTCTGCCAGGCTGTTCGCTGGAATCTCGAGCCTAAAACTTTTCGTATGGTTTCTTTTTCTTTCTTTTTTCCTTGCCCACGATGCTGGTTAACATTTGTTTTTCTTATCGGTCAATAAAAAATACGAAAATGATTGAAAATTTCGTAATTTTTGACTCGATCACTCCGGATCGTCATCGCCACCAGAAAATTTATCGACAAAGTGGCACGCGCGCCGTACCGTTCGTAAGGCCGAACTAGGCTCTCGCTCAGCAGTTCCTTAAACTCGTTTCTCTGATTCCCCTGAGGAATTTGTCGATTTTCTGCTGGCCTGCTCAAGTGGCCGAAGCAAAAGGCACACACCCCCGCGGATCTCGAGATAGAGTCGCCGCCGCGTTCGCGAGAGTAGACATGCAACCGCATCAGCAACAAGTAAGACCTTCGAACCAAAGCTGCACGAGAGCAGCACACTTCACACAAACACATACACAAACATTAAACTCTCACGGTTTTGGGTGTGTGGCTTGCGATCGTTCAGTTTTCTGAATTCACTCACGGTTCTCTTCCCAAGTCCGATCGGTCCTAGGCTCATTCCCACACCCCAATTCAGTTCACCCTCTACTTCGCCAATTTCGTATCTAAATTGCTCGACTCACGGAATCTCTTCTCTCTTTCTTTACTTTCGCTCCTCCAAATTCAGCACAATACCAAAACTTTACTTCTCTGTACACTTTTTGGCTGTTCGGTCTTACCTCCTCCCCCGCCGCCCCCTTGTTTTAATTTAGCAATCGTGCAACATTCCCAACTCCACGCCCACCAAATTTATTTCATACGCGAACCTAATTAGTCTGCATGCACCTCCAACGTTAGCGAACTACGTCTCGTTCTTTCGAAATTAAAACAGAATCTCTACGTCATTCCATTACTAAATCGGTCCACGAGGATTCGAGAAATCACCCATTTCCGGTGGATCGCAAGGAGAGAAAATTTTGCGTTGCGACAGCGTACGCCACGCTACTGGTACAAATTTTCTTTCTTAATATAGTGACAATAAATTTGTTTGCTGCTCCAACAAAAGTTTTATGTCAAATGTCATCTGCCGCAGGAGCAAAGAACTGTTGCTCCCGTAGCATGCACGTAACAGCAACAAAGTGTTAC